>PVJC01013619.1:0-37737 GCA_004026665.1 Murina feae
GTGGGAAAGGAAGGCAGCAGGGGACGGGTGAGTGGGAAAGAGTTGGCGGCCTGCTTGGTGGCTTCCCAGGTCCCTTCCGGGGATCAGGGAGCAGGAAAAGGCTGGCCTGACCACGAGGCGGGGTTTTTCCTGCTTTCTGGTGGCTGGAGGAAGATGGGCAGTAGGCAAGCTTGGGAGGCAGGCAGCACCCAGCCCTGGCTACAGCTCAAAAAAGAGAACAACATGCAGGGGAGGGCAAGAGTCTGAGAGATCAACATAGATGGGGTGCCTGCTCCAAGTCTCCACAGTGTGCCTGGTGGCAGGGCCCCAGCAGGTAGACACACACAGGAGGACTGCTCTGAGCCTCAGATGCAGCTGGGGGCAGGTCCCCAGTGGCCACACACACACACACACAAAAGGCGCCTGGCAGACTGGGGCCATCATAGGACATTCACTGAGGAGTCCCAGACTGTGAGAGGGCACAGGCTGGGCTGAGGGACTCCCTCCACCCCGAGTGCACAAATTTTTGTGCACCGGGCCCCTAGTAATATGATATGATAGAGCGACAGAATGGCTCTCAAAGGCTTCCCATTGTCTTCTGGGTACAGTGTAGACTCTAGTTGGGCACAAAGGGTCCCCTGGAGATGAGTTCTGGGCCACTGAGAGAACTGGGTAGGGATTCTTTTGGCCCTTGGCTTTGTCATTTGGGTGGTAGGCTTTTCCCAGAAGGCCAGGCATCTATCCTGGGTACCTCCTTCCCTTCTCCTCTTCTTTCTCTTATCCTCTCAGGATCTCCAGTGCTGGAATAATAGTGTTATGAGCTACTAACCAAAGACCAGCTAGCCTCAGCAGTGACTGAAACCAGATAATTAATCATCCATTTCAGTGGTGCCTTTTGCTGTTATTTTTGGACTTGGTGAATGGAACGTGACTTTTGGGAGGAGAGATTGTTTTTAAACCTGGAGGCACAATGCTCATTGCCACTGAGCTTGTCACCGGGACTTGATTTGCAGCTCCCACGCTTAGCCCATCTACCTCACGCAGCTTATGGAAGGATCTTGTATTAAGTAGGAAAAGAAAACAAAAGCAAAACAGAACCAAGCATGTTATCAGTGGGTCTCGTGTCATGGATGATAATTCCTCAAAAGTGCTGGTTCTCATCAGGAACCATGACTTCATTTCCCTGCACAGATAAAAGGGGCGCAGACACTCCCCTTCTCTCACAAATGGAAGCTCCTGGCAATCTTGCTTTGGCAGGCCCTACCTTTGCTAATTTATCAGGGCGCCTAATCATTAATCTGAGGATATTGATGACTGATTCCCTGAATACCCCTGGTGCTCAGCCAGAGCTCTTTTCCCTCCCCCTAGCTCTTTTTCCCTTTTATTTGGGCTTTGTCTTTATTATTTTGTTTCCATGTGTCTCCCTCCTTTGCAGGCCTGAGTCACTATCTTAGCTTCACTTCCCCCTAGCGGCAAGTATGGCAAATTACCCATAGGAGTGTGGCTTACGACAGCTCCAGCTTACCTTCTCTAATGCACACTGAAATGATGTTGAAACAGGAGAAGACAAACATGTATCACTCAGGGGAGTTTTAACTTTTATTTTAAGCACAATAGATGGTCCCATAAAAAATCATGATATATTTATCTTTCATTACTTGATTACAACATAGACACCCAAAATTACAACTGTATAAATCAGACTTTATATTTTTTTCTATTACACAGTAAAATATAATTTATGAGAAATAAAAATATTTTTGTCTGCACGTTTATATCTGAATTGCAATGTAAATGAAATTGGTTCTGTAAAGTCGATATTATTCCCATTGATTGACCCTTTGAGAGGAATCTACATGCTTTACTGAAAACACAACAAAACTGTGTAACACTAGGGTTATGTAGCGTTTCTGAGGTTGATAAGAGTTTTAAGAAGGGTGAGCCTGGCCGGTGTTGCTCAGTGGTTGAGCATTGACCTGTGAACTAGGAGGTCATGGTTCGATTCCCAGTGGGAGGCATGCAGGTGGCAGCCGATCAATGATTCTCTCTCATCATTCATGTTTCTATCTCTCCCTCTTCATTCCCCTCTGAAATCAATGAAAAAGTACTTAAAAATAGAAGGGTGGGCTGATCTGTATGATATGAAAAAGCCTAGGAAGACCCTTCTGCAGCTAGAAATTTTTCCCCGTGTCACATGGCCTGACATGATATCTTGGGCTGAAGACAAATGTTCATATTGATAGGCAGATGTCATCACCAATTAATAATTACCAATACTTTCTTCTTTTCATGGTTAAACCTCGAAAAGCCTAACTCTGAGGCACTGGAAAAAATGGGGGGAAAAGGGTCCTTTAAGGAACTGTTCCTGCCATGGGGAAGTTAAAGAACAGAATGAGAAGCAGGAAAGGAGAAGATGGGGGAGCACTGTAGGAGGTGGAAAAGGAGTATGAATAGGGAGCTCATAGCTCTACCTCCAACTCTCTTCAGGCACAGCTTTATAAAGTGGATGACTCATGAGTCCTTATGAAAATGTCTCCCCCCAGAATGTCAGTGGTGCAGGTCAGGAGCTTAAAGAAAGAGGTTCATCCTTTGTTTTGCCTGCTAAGTGTTAATTCATCCTCCCAACAACATGATGAGGTAGGTGCTGTTATAATGTTCCCGGCACAGGTAAACTGGGCACGGAGAAGTTCAGTGACTTGCCTAGAGTCCCTTGGCAAGTAAGTGGGGGGCAGATTCCAGTCTGATGTGGTTGGCACGCAAGCTGGGGCTCCCATGCCCACAGGAGGAGGGTTTGGCTGGAGTCCCAGCTTTTTGGATTGTAGGACATTAACACAGATGACTTGTTGCAGTAGATCTACCGAGATCTTTTAGGCAACACTGACTATCAGTGCTGCTATGTCTGAGAGAAGATAGTCTGATACTGATGCTTAATTTAGGATGCAGAATTACATCTTATTCTTCTGGATTCTTAGCGGAATTTTGCACTGATGGTTCAGAATCCGGGCGGCCTCAACATCTATGGGTTTTCATGGTAGGGATGAGAATACTCTTTTCCCCACAAAGGACACCAATTTTGTTCATTGTGTTTTGTAAAAGAAATACAATCAGATTTCTTTAAGAAAATCTTGTCATGGTGGTTTAAGTGTTTTAAAAAACGATCAGTTTAAAATGCTTATAGCCACAGACGTTAGAGAACTCATTCTCTGTGGCCTTGACCATATTCGTCAGTGTACAGCATATTGTTCCAGTGGGCCCAAAGGTGGAGGAAAAAACCCAATTCCATGACTGAAACCTAAACTTACAGTGCAAATGCAGACAACTCATGGAATTAAAAGGACAATTAAAGAGAGACCAGACTCACTCTTATAGTGACTGTTTTTGCTACCCTCTAGCCCCCAACTGTGATTTTATCTAATATGCTAGCATAAACTTGTGTGCTTAGAATTATTACAAGGATAGGAAATCTAATTTCAGATCAACCAGTGAAAGCTGGGTAGTTTTAACCACTGACATTGCAACAGCTAAATAAGACCCATGTTGCTTCTGTTATGTAGCATTTCCTACTGTATTTTTGAAAATGTGCTCAATTGTCACATAGTAAAAAGTGTATTTTGGGCTGGTTCCCAGGGATGGTGGTACTCTTAAAAAAGTGCTTCTACTTTCTATGTTCTTTAAGAGCAACTTAAGTAAACATATGAAATAAGATTCCAGTCCTTTTGCCTCTGTTTACTGGTCCATCTAAAATTCCATTCATTTGCAGTGGGTGAGGAGATGGACAACATCCCTGGAAAGATTGTAAGTCTAGACTACAAGGCAGGTCAGTTTTATATTTTCACATAGAAAAAACTCTTTGCTCACAGAGCCAGATGGTCGACAGAATTGCTCTACTTAATTCTGGAAACTTCATGAAAGAGCGTGCTCTGTATACATTGACAGAGATGAATGGTTTGGAAAAGACTTCCACTGAAAACAGAAAGTCGATTTGCAATTGAGGAGGGTTTGTCTGTTTCCTAAGAGACTGAGCTTCCAGAATACCTTTAAGAAAGGTGTGAATTGAAATTAAATCTGAAATCACTAGATAAGTGACATCTTCCTGTATACTTACACGTTTGAGCGCATGATTCATTTCTGGTCATTTGGCAGAACTGTTAAACCACAATCTAAAAAAAACAACAACTACTACTCGATTTGTGTGCAAAAATGCGTTTGCTTAGCGCTCAAGGATTAGAGTTTTGCCAGAGTTTGTAACAAGGAATGACTAAGGTTTGTGTTGTTACGAGAAAATTAAGGGAGCTGGGATGTCATCTTTGTGAACAATCCAGAATAATATTGTGCTTAACAACTAACCAGTGTAGGATTCACATTTTTGCATTATGTGTTCAACATACAGAATTCCATGTATATTGCATTTCTCCTTCCAGAAGTAATTAGGGGATTCAGGTAAAACCAATTATTTGTGAATGCTTTATTATATAAAAGAGGCCCCTGTGCTGAACCACACACTGGGAGATGGTAAATCAGCGGTTCCTTCCCAGGTCTGCTTTGTTTGATTACACTTATATTCTATAATATTTTACCCTTTTCATTTTGTGCTCATATTTTCAGTGGTTTATGAAGTAACAATCTCTAGATTTCATTCCAAATGGAAAGTTGGCATGAAAACTCTCAATCCAATTATTCCTGTACACATTTTGAAACAAATCATTTTGGCTTTTTTGAAAAATTTACAGGAGGTGATAAAAATAGGAAATTTCAGGTTTCAGATGTTTTATTGCATTCTTGTAACATAATAACAGCTTCATTAAAAATAATTTCGCAATACAATGTGAACTTTGTGAGATTTCTAGAACACGTTTTCTGGCTCTCTCTTTAAAGCTTTGTATGAAAGAAAGTTGTGTTATTTTACATTTTCTGTTCCATTTCATTTTGTTAAGGTTTTGTGAGATATTGAATAACTACTCCTAAATGCACGATTATTAAGGATTAAAGAGCCTGGGACGCTTGAGGGTGAGGACTCGGGACGCTTCCAAGCTAAGATCACACACATGCAAAGACACTAGGAATGGGTTCAGGGTTCCTTCCAAACTCTTAAGCTAAGAGTCTTTGCAGGATGAGCTGGAGGTGGACATGGGGGAAGCTCTTTTCTAGACCACTCAGACATTACAGAGGTTTTTGCTCTGTCTAGGAGGAGCACATAAAGGGGAAAGCAAAAGCGTCCCTCTCTCCTCCAAATCTGGGATCGTTTCTGAACAAGTTTTAGGAGAGTGGAAAGAAATCTTAACAATCACCTACTGCAGCCCTGGCCAGTGTGGCTCAGTTGGTTGTGCATCGTCCCGTGCACTGAACAATTGTCGCTTTGATCCCCGGTCAGGGCGCATTCCTGGAATGTGGGCTTGAGGCAGCTGCACATTGATGTTTCTCTCTCCTTCTCCCTTTCTCTCTCTCTCTAAAAATCAATAACAAAAACTTTAAAACAATCATCTAATGCAGATGTACTTCTGCTACTCGATTCTCTTCAACCCCCCCCCCCTCCAAACAATGCGCAAATATTTCCAGCAATGGGAAATTTAGTCTCCAAAGGCAGCGCCTTCCGTCTGTGAACAACCCATGTTACAGAGTTCTTCCTGCTATCGAACTGAAATCTGTCTTCCTGTAATATCCACCCATTGTTCCCAGTCCTGTGCCTCAGACCCAGAAAGAAACAGGCCTATTTTCCATTCTGTGGCAGCCATTCAGCTCCCAGAGGCGAGGCAGTGGGTAGCCTGAGAGAGATTGTGGACAGACAAGGTCCTATTCTCCCTGACCCCAGGTCTCCTCTTCGGTGAAATAGTGATTATGAAACCTGACTTACGGGGTGGTTATGAAGATTCAAGAAAATGTGAATAAGGCACTTAGTGCAGTTCCTGGTGTATAGTAGCTGCTCAGTAACAGATTATCATTATAATTACTACTGAAGGCGCCTGCTAACTTCCCCTAGAGTTTTCTTAAGGCCAATTTGTCTCCATTCTTCATCTATTTTTTCCTATTTTGTAGTTTAGGGCTCCTACATCTTCTTGGTCATTGTAGTTTTGCCCAGTACATTTCCATCCTTTTTTTAACTTGGTACTTGCTGGAGAACAGAGTGGAACCCTCCCCAGGAGCCCTGCCACTGGCCATTGAAGCTGTATGGGTGTCCGCATAGGGCACTCTTTTCTAATCCTGTCATTCAAGACCAAACATCAGCAAATGTCTGTTGAGTGCGTGGTAGGCATTTCATGGAATACCATTTGCATTGCTAAGTGGGTGCTTTCAAATTATTTGACAAATGCTAAATTTTAAAAATTCAATAGAACGCCTGTCTAGGGTTGAATGCTTAATAACATATAAAAAGCAAGTGGTTATAAAGGAGGAAAAAAACCCCACCTATAGCCAATGTTCCTTATAAAATAGACTAAAGCAAAAAGTTCTAAACATTAGCCTAGGAGGGCCAGGATGGAGGGGTTAAGCTCATAATAAAATTCTTCTTCTTATGTTGTTTCTTTTCCAGGTCTCAGGAAAACAAGTATAATAATATATTTTGTCTATAGGTGCCAAGACTTGTACTCTTCACTTTCAGACACTTCTCATAATTGTGTTTGGGAACAAAAACCTGCCTACAGTGTGAGGAAGGGAGTGCTGGAGGGAGATAGAAGAAGAAAAACTGGACATAGGAATACTACCCTAGTCACTTAAAACATTCCTTAGTTTCAGAAGACCTCCTTATGCTCAAATACGGGCCTGTATTGTCCAGATCTTTCAGTCATGCAACTCTCTCCTGGCAAAGCCCTTGTATCAATCAGCATCACACCAGGAAACCACTGGCATTTCAAGTTAGGATGATTCAAGAGAGTGAATAAAGGGACTATTTACAACGGTGTGGGCAGACTGTTGGGAAACCCCAAATAATCGTGCAATAACCAGTGCTAATAAAACAGAGCTGTTACCACCCGTGGACTCAGAGGGGCAGGGGGAGGAGGTAGTTACTGGGACCTGGGACAGTCATGTAGAGAGGACCAACTTTGGAGGATGGAGGGACCCCATAGGGAAGGAGCTGGAGGAATAAAGTTTCTAACTCTCTTCTCAGTCTCCTCATTGGCCAAGACTAAGGAATTCAGAGGGCAGGGGAGCCCACTGTACTCCAAACAGAGAACCTGCTGAGGGAAGGAGGAGTGGGCTTGGAAGGGCGAAGGAAGCTATTGGACAGCCTGGAATACCAGGCTATAATGTAAAGGCAGATGTGTCATGCTGGGCTGAACGGTGTTTTGTTGAGTAATGTAAATTGTAGGCTTTACCAAGATTGTGTTCCTGCAGAATCATATACAATGTTCTTTCTCTTTCTTGAATCCTGATTTAAGGTCTCTGTGTCTGAAAATTATTGCTTGTTCCTAGAGGGTGTGTGTGTGTGAATTCTTGTTTAAGCCCTTAGCTGGCAAGTTTGAAAACTGGACCATGACATGAGGGACAAGCAGGCCTGATGTTTTTTTCTTTCTTCGTGTGGGATGGGAGACAATGAAACTGGGCTCGGGGCAGAGTTTTGGGAATTGGGCTGCTGGATTCCCACACATGCTGTTATTTAAAACTGAATAAGCCAGACTTTGGGTATTGCTCTGTGAATTATTGTCATTGTTTGGTTCGTGCCTTCTGAGTTAGATTATAGAGGGTGGGTCCCGGGATCCACCCTGAAGGAAATAGCTGTGGCTACTCTCAGTGAGGTGAGCCTGAGACTGGGGAGAGGGAACTGTCTCTGGGACTAGGAGAAAGGTCAGGCTGGATTCCCACTGATGGTGATAGATATGGCTTCTCCCAGTTGGGAGCCCTGGGTCCGGGAGGCTAAGCGTACCTGTTCTAGGAGTGTCTGTGATAAGATGCTGTCTTTCTGCTCCATGCATGCTTGTGAAAGGTCACAGTTGCTGTCATTTGAGGGAGACAATGCAAGCAGGGAGATTAGAAGAGCAGAAGTCTTCTCAAGACTTCTCAAGAAGGAGCAGGGTATGAGGAAACAGTCATCTTTGGGAGATGCTACATCCAAAAGAGCAGAGGCAACAGCATGGCTGAAGGAAGAAGTCAGACACAGAAACCATACCCAGGTGGGCATGTAGACCCAGGGGCTTTGGCATAAATACTTCGGTATTAAAAATAAGCGTACTCTCATTTCATAGTCAGAAGCTAGTGAAGCCAGCCATATAGGCAAAACATATTAGCAAAGCACAATGTCCTTCAGTCTCAAGGAGTTATTGCTTTTACCAACGACTTGCCCTACTTAATAAATATTCTTCACTGATGGGTAACTCAGTTTAGTGCTAAAAATACATTAGCAGACAAAAATATCATTTAATTGGGGTGATAATAGGATGTGCCTGGCTGGTATACTCTAAGCCTAGAAATCTGGGAAGATGTATAGGGCTGAGTGGTAATTCTGGTGGAAATGTATACTTGAAGCCACCGTCTCATTAAGTGTGGGCACTCATCAATGTATTCAGGGGGCTGTTGCCCAGGGAGAATCTGGAAAGAGTAGGGATGACTCTACCCAGAAAGGTGACTGCCAAGCTTGGTAGCTGTGCATAAGTTATTTAATCTCTCTAAAGTTTCTTCATGTGAAAACAGGCATGGTGATAATTACCTTCTTAAAGGTGGATGTCAGGATGAAACAAATTGTTACATATGAAGTACTTAGAAAATTGTCTGGAACTTACTAACTTTTCAAATCGTTCACTCATTCATTCATTCTTCATTCGGTAACTAACTATTGAGTTATGTGCTGGGGACTGTTTTAGCTATAGATGACACAGGTGAAAATATCTGCCTGCATGGAGCTTATTAATAGGGGCCTAGAGCCCTAACGTTCTTTATAGTTTCATCGTTTTCTTCATATTACACACTTCTCATATGTTGAAAAGATGTGCAGGGTACAGGCTGCATGGGCCTCACTAGCTTTGCTGATGTTAGGTGTTTCTGATTCCTAGCTGCAGCGGAAGGAAGAAATGCATTTCTATCGAAACTGTTCATTCTTTCTGTATTGCTAATGCTCCTGGAGGATTTATGGTTTCCACAGTGTTGAACTGGGGGTTGGAAGTTTAACTCAGTGGCTGACATGTTTAGCCACCATTCTGGAAGGAAAAGCCCCGCTTACAATGGGACTGAGTTTTGGGAGCGAAGCAAGAGGAACTTCCAACTTTTGAACTTTGCAGTAGAAACGGGTGAAAGTTGAGAGTTGGTTCAAACATGGAAGCGTTCTAGAGGTTTAAGAAACATTTTTATTTTGGAGGAGGAGGGCCTCCCAGCAAGGGCCTACAACCCCCAATTCAATTAAAACCCACAAAGCAGCTCCCCACAGCTCCGTGCCACATGGCTGCAATTCACTCAACACAGGCTTTTTGGCAGCGGGTCCTGGGTTAAATGTTTACAAATACTGCCCTTTGTTTAGGGCTGGATCTCAGAGTTCAGCTCTCACATGCTTTCGTTGTATTAACTGATTCCAGGAGAAGAAACTGGGAAGACTTGGAAAAAGCAAATCAAGGAAACCAGCATTTTCTCATCTTTGAATCATAGAACTTGGCATGGGAGAACCTTGGCCTTTTCATTATTATCATAAAAAAGGTTTATTCATTCATTTAGTCAACAAATGATTTTTGAGAGTCTCCTTTGTGCCAGGTATTGCACTTCTTGTTGGAGAGAATACAGTAAGCGAAATGGCAATAACAGTAACATGAAGTTGTGGCTCTGGCCCTTGCGGAGCTCAGGATTTAGTGGAAGAGACACATATTACTAAAATTCATTGTCGTGAAAAGTGTAAAAGTAACAACTGGGGTGTTTCTTAGAAGCAGTGAGTGGTATTGTAAGAATAACAGGAGAAATTGCTTTATTGGGGAAGTCAGGGAGGAGAATTCAAGCTGAGCTCTGAAGGAAGAGCGAAGGTGCAACTTGGTGAACAGGGAATGCCAGGAAGTAGAGGGTTTGAGGAGAGAGACACTGAGTGCATATAACATCACCAAGGGCTGGTGTGGTTGGAGCAGAGAGACAGAGATGGGGACAAAGGGAGAGGAAGGGCCCGTGTGGTGAGTGATGAGGCTGGAAGGGAAGGAATGCCAGACCCCGCCATGCTTTAGGGCACACATAAGGACTCTGATCATCATCGCAATTGAAAACTGCTGAGATGTGTTGTGAGAAGTATGCTTAGGTTTATTGTGCAGTATTGGACAGGAAAACCTCCAGATGGCAGTTACCTGTGTAGGAAAGGGGAGCAAGCAGGACTGGGCAGTAAGAGCTTCAGACCATGGGGAAGATGAGATGAATTTTGAGACCACTCCAGAGGAGCTGTCTTAGTCCCTTTGGGATGCTGTAATGGAAAACCATAGACTGGGAGGCTTAAACAAGAGATGTATTTCTCATAGTTCTGGAGGCTGGAGGTCCAAGATCAGGGTGCCAGCATGGCTAGGATCTGGTGAGAGCTCGTGTCCCAGTTATATCCTCCCTTAGCCATTTTTGGTACACGTGAAGGAAGGGGTGAGGGAAGGGAGAGAGAAGGGAGAGAGATGAATATATTGTCTCTTCCTCTTTTTATAAGGACACTAATCTCATCCGGGGCCCACCCTTATGACCTAATTACCACCCAAAGTCCTCACCTGCATACTCCACATACCATTACGTTGGGAGTTTGAACTTCAACATCTAAAATTTGGGAGGACGTAAACATTCAATCCATAACAAAAATCTTAATAGGCTTACTAATGCCCCTTTTTAATTAGTTTATAGAGAAAAATTAATAAAACAATAAAATACAAATGATACATTTCCCACTGTGGTGCTTAACGTAGATGATCTAGTTTATCTCTTAAGATAAAGCCTGGAGGTACAGAACAGACGACATTGTAGGTATTTAAAATTCATTATTAAATAGTATTTTAAGAATGTGATTATTAAATTAATGCAAAACTTAGACTATCTTATTTTGCACTGTTGTGGAGCCTTTATGAATAATTTGTATTTAAACACACACTTAGATATTGTTAATTTATCATATGATTCTAAAACAATAACAGATATTGAAATTTCCCATCAGTTGCCTGACTGATCAAATAAATGCTACAAATTACATCAGTAAGATGGTTATAAAAGCAAGCTACTCTCCAGTGCAGACCCCTTCCTTGAGCTCCAAATGAGAGAGCTTCACCATTTCTGTGAAAGCCATCTCTAGCTCAAGATATTTGGAGTCTCTCATGGTTTTACCCTTTTGGCTTTTCATAACCATCTTCCCACCACCCACCATCATCTGGCTCATGTCTTTGCCCCAATCTACCCAATCACACAAGCCAGAAACCTGGGAGGCACCTCATGCTCCTTCACTGTCCCATCCTATTCTACTGGTCACCAGGCTCTACTTTTTGAGATTGCTCAGCCTTGCCTCTGCACCCCACAGACCCTACCTTAGCTTAGTGCCCTATCTCTAGCAGGAGTGTCATCTGGCAGGAATCTCAATCTGGCCTCCCTACCTTCAAAATTACCACTGTTCATGCAGTGACTTTCAAAATAAAATTGCTGGACCAAGAGCAGCAGCTGAAAACTAGTGAGAAATGCAAATTTTGGGGCCACATCTCAAACCTACAGAATCAGGAACTTTAGGGATTGGGCCTGTGTCAGAATAAATTCTCTAGGTAATTCTGGTAATAATAGAGATTGAGAACCACTGCTCTAGTCCACCCTCTGCTGTGAGTTGTTCTTCAAATCCAATGCTGATGTTTTTGTCCCTTCTCTCTTTAAAACACTTAAAAGCCTTACTGTGACTCACAATGTAACAGTTCCAAGCCCTTTGTTATCTGGCCCCTGCCTCCCTATACAGCTTGGATTTTAAAGCCACACTCCTCTGGCCCAGATTTGTCCTCCAATAAGTAGAAAGGAATGGTTTTCCTGCACACATGTCTTTTCAAGTTTCTGTGGCTCTTTCCTCTACCTACAAAGGCTGACCACACCATTATCTCCATTTCCCTCTTTCACTTTCTACCTGGAAATTCTTCCATTTTGCCACCTTGCCAATTATTCCATGCAATTTCCTTTGAAGCCCTTGATTTGGTGGTCACTCCCTTTACAAGCCTTCCATTGAACCATGTGCTCACCTCTCTCCTGAAATATCCACCCACATTCCCCTCTGCCTGTGAGTGCTTGGAGAACTGGGAAGGCACATCTCTGTTTCTACTTTCATGCCCTTGTTTCTTGACACTTAATCTAATGATTACTTGATTCTTAGTAAATGTTTGAGGAACCAATTGAACTGAGCTAAATGGTGCCCCACTTCCCTGGGATTTTGTACTGTCATTGACTTTGGCTATATGGTTCCACTCTGAACAAGTCATTGATATGTTCTCTCTAGGTTGTAAAAGACACCATCTAGTTTGTCAATTTCAGAGAGTTTTTAAAAAAATATATGTTATTGATTTTTTATGGAGAGGAAGGAAGAGGGATAGAGTTAGAAACATCAATTAGAGAGAAACATTGATTAGCTGCCTCCTGCACACCTCCTACTGGGGATGTGCCTGCAACCAAGGTACATGCCTTGACCAGAATCGAACCTGGGAACCTTCAGTCCGCAGGGCGATGCTCTATCTACTGAGCCAAACCGGTTAGGGCTTCAGAGGGTTTTTGAGGATTAAATGAGGAGCCCAGAAAGTTCAGCTGGATTTTATCCCTTTGGTACAGACACTGGCTTGAGTAAAGCCTGAGTTTTCTCCACCTTTCTGGACCCTGTAATTTGAATAACTTGCAACCTGACAGCCAGCCTTTGGTTGCTCAGCCCTGGCCATGCCCAGACCTGCTGTCACCCTGCTCCACCAAAACCAGTTTCTGGGAAAGTCCTAATCCCTTTTATGGTAAAAATAAATAAATAAATAAATAAATAAATAAATAAATAAATAATGATAAGGAAATGCTGTAGGAAATCAAGATGTGAGACACGGGGTAGGACCCCTGTCTGGTGGTGGGCTCTAGTACTGCCTACGGAAGAGGTCATCAAAAGAGCAGTCGGCATGGAAAAAAGAGAAAGCCAGCAATGGCTGAGGGCAGGCTAGCCCTCATGGAACCCATAGGACACTTTGCTTGACTTGGGCGCTCTCATTTCATTCTTCCACTGTCCTATCGGTGAGGACTATAAATTATTTTCTCATCCGAAGAGAAAAGAGAGGCTCAACTCAGAAGTAGAAAATTTCCACAAAGTCACACAGTTAAGAAATGTCAGAGCCAGAATTTGATTCCAAACGTCTGTACTTGCATCCACTGAATGCTATTGATGGATCTGATGGTTATGTAAGAGCTTAGGCTGCAATGAACTAAGAGTAGGACTAGTAGGGGTCTGCACTGGAGAGTCCCTGCAAGTCTGGTCACTCCTAACTGCCCTCCCTTGCAGGCTTGTTTGCCTCCAACTGCCCTCCCTTTCAGATCTGGTCCCTCCCAACTGCCCTTCCCTGCCGGCCATCTTGTGGTGGCCATCTTGTGTCCACATGGGGGTGGCCATCTTTGACCACATAGGGGCAGCCATCTTGTGTTGGAGTGATGGTCAATTTGCATATTACTCTTACTAGATAGGATAGGGTCTTCATGGAGATAAATGAGGTAAAATGAGGTAATTAGGGTGAGTTCTAATCCAAAATGAGCAGTGTCCTTCCAAAGGGGAAGACAATGTGAAGATACAGGGAGACAACTGCCCTCAAAAGAAACCAACTCTGCTGAAACCTCTATTTTAGACTGTCATTTCTGTCTTCAGACTGTGAGACAATAAGTTTCTGTTGTGTAATCCACCTAATTTATTACAGCAGCCATAAGAAACTAATACAGTGGTTACAAGTATGACTTCTGGAATTAGAATAGCCGGCCATGAATTCTCCAGCTTTGGCATTCACTAGCTTTGTGACCATAAGCATGTGATTGTTATTTAATTTCTCTGTGCATCCGTTTTCTTCTCTGTAAGATGGAACTCGATGTGCCTTATAAACTCGTTCCTATGATGAAACATATTGGTGCATGGAGAGTATATAGATAGTCATGGTATAGAGAACTCTCCCCATGTTGGCTGTTTTTTACATACGATCTCCATGTGCATCACAGCCTGCCTCTCCTTCCTCACAGGACCATGCGTCACTGTGGAAATACATACGAAGGCACCATGGTGTTTCTCACTGTGGTGATGCCATGGCACAATAGGGGGCACTCTTCATTTCTCCTCTTTCACAGGAGGGGAGCATGGCAGGTTGTCCACTGGGGACTGTACCCTAGTCCTGCCATTGGGAGCACCACTCAAGCTGGGTAAGGAGAAGGGGAGAAGAGAATAACCTCTTTTTAAAATATATATATTTATTTTAGAGAGGAAGGAAGAGGGGGAGAGAGAGATAGAAACACCAATGATGAGAGAGAACCACTTATTGGCTTCCTCCTGCATGAGAATGAAACCATAATCTCCTGGTTCAAAGGTCAACACTCAACCACCGAGTCATGCCAGCCGTGGGAGAATAAACTTCTTTTGAGAATTTACCAGGTGTATCAGTGTCTTAGGGTTGCCATACAAACTAACGTAAACAGGGTGACATAAAAGAAATTTATTCTCTCATAGCTCTGGAGGCTAGAAGTCTGAAATCAAGGCAGTAGCTCCTCTGAAGGCTCTAGGGGATAATCTGTTCCTTGCCTCACCCCAATCTCTGCCTCCATCTTTACATGCCACCTCCTCCCTACGTCCCTTTCTTCTCCACTTCTGACCTCTCTTGTAAGGACATTTGCCATTGGATTTAAGCTCTGTCCAGGTAATCTAGGACGATCTCATCTCAAGATCTTTAGCTTAATTACATCTGCAAAGATCCTTTTTCAAATCAGTTTCACTCAGAGTCTGGGAGGTCAGAAGTAGACTTATCTTTCAGAGGATAGGAGGGGGGCCACCATTCAATCCGAGACAGCAAGTATTTTACACAAAATATCTAATTTAGTCTTTACAACAGATCTGCAATAGCTTCATTTCATGGATAAGGATGCTTAAAAAGCGGTTGACTACCTTACCCTAGAGAGTGGCAGAGCTAGGATTCAAATATTGGTATTTATGACCTGCCGGCTCAGGTCCTGCCCTCCCCCCATGCTCTGAGTTAAGCAAACTGTTTAAAAACCTTCCAGGGTACATCATCTTGCTTTAGGCCATGGGCACCCCAACACAAGGGTCACATATGAGAATGAAGAGAAGAATGGGGCTCATGCTTCCTTTGTAAGATACCAGCTGCACAAGAAATATAACCTCCTTTGAAACTGACAGTTTTATGTTCTTGCATTTATGTTTGTATTCAAAATGAGGACATTCACTTCTAATATTTAACTTACAGCTGGTAGGAAAAAAAAAATCTTTGAACTATTCTCAAGGTTTGTGCCAAATATTTTAAGATTCAAAGGCAGATAAAAAATTGTCATTTTCCTCCGCAGATTTCCCCCCTTGCATTATTGCCTGTTTTATTCACATTTGCCTTAGAGCTAAGATATTTGAACAAAACTAAATTTTCTTTTCTTTCTTTCTTTCTTTCTTTCTTTCTTTCTTTCTTTCTTTCTTTCTTTCTTTCTTTCTTTCTTTCTTTCTTTCTTTCTTCTTTTTTTTGTACCTAGGCAGCCCTTATTTTTCATCATCCATATTAAAGAAATACCAATGTATATAGTCTTTGGTTTAATTCTTTTAAGGTTTCATCTCATGGACTGATGTTCAATCAGGATGCCAAATCCAGTCTTCTTGCCTTGGCTGGGCAATTAAAAAAAAACAAAACTAAACTACGAGATTTTCAATCAGGAGATGGAAATACAGCTCTTCCACCTATTAGCTCTGTGACTCTGACAAATAAGTCTAACACCCATGTCTCTGTTTTCTCATCTGTCAAATGAAGTCTACAATATTTATCTCCTGGGTTTCTCCTGAGGGTGAAATCAGATACCACATTTAGGTCAGCTTGGATGTTGCTGGGCATAGTACATATGTAATTCATATACCTTTCTCCCTCCATTCTTCCTTCTTTTCTTCATTTGGTTAGAGTCTGCCTCTGTTCTGTCTCTTGACTGCATTTTCCACTGTTGGCAAAGAAGCTTTCTCCCAAGCTGTTTTGAATTCTAGAATAATTTTTTTGTTATTTGGTCTTGGTTTATATATTTTTTAGAAAAGTCAGCCCTTTTCTTCTGACTTTCTGCCGTCTAAATGTTCTGTCCTGGCCTCTTTATAGTTGTGCTAACTCCACAATGTGTTTCTGGGATAAAGTTTGTATGTAAACACCAGGCAGGTTTAATCATCAAGTCTCTGTTTCCCGGGAGAAAGGGAGAGGGCAAAGGAGGGTGAATGTCTTTTAGTCTCTTTGTAAATGTTCGAGGCAAACGTTTCTCATTTCAAATGCTCTTGCAAATTATATGAGCCTGGGATCAGCCCAATTTGCCATTTTAGAGAATGTTTAGCTTACCTTTACCCCACTTTGGATGGGAACAGCTGGGAAAGGAAAGCACATTGTTTCCCTCTCTGGGCAGGACGACTCTGTTCTTCCAACAGGGACCAGGCCGCTGGACTGGGTGAAGGGAGAGTGTTAAGTTCTGGCCCTTTTGGAAGGTGAGGCAACATCCAGAGTTGAATTGCCTGACAGTGAAAAGCCCATCCACCCTTACAGAGTCTCTGTAAATTTTATTGTTGAACTAAGCCAGGCATTCGGAGAGCTGTCGTGAGCTTCAGACCTGTTTTGGACATAGTATTTGTTTCCTAGGGGTACTGTAACTAACTACCACACACTGGATGGCTTAAAACAGCAGAGCTAGCCCGGCCAGTGTGGCTCAGTGGTTGAGCATCGACCTATGAATTAGAAGGTTATGGTTCTATTCCTGGTCAGGGCACACGCCCAGGGTTATGGCTCGATCTTCAGTAGGGGGCATGCAGGAGGCGGCTGATGGATAATTCTCTCTCATCATTTGTTTTTATCTTTCTCTTCCTCTCACTTCCTTTTTCTGGAACACATAGAAAATATATTTAAAAAGTAAAACAGCAGATATGTATTTTCACACAGTGCTAGAAGTGAGACATCTGAATCAAAGCGTCCACAGGGCCATGTCCCAGCTTCTGGTGGTTGCTGGGAATCTTCAGTGTTCCTTGCCTCGCAGCTGATCACCTCACCCTCTGCCTCACACGGTGCTCTCTCTCTGTGTTTGTGTATCTTTTCTCTTTTTATAAATTAATGGCCCATCCTATTCCAGGGTGACCTCATCTTAATTACACCAGCAAAAACTATATTTCCAAATAAGATCATATTCACAGGTACCAGAGCCTAGGAAGTCAACATGTTTTTTTGGGGGGACTCAGTTCACCCCACAACAGGCATGTACAGCATTGAGTTTATCAGCCCTGAGAGTAAGGGGCACAGAAGGTCACAGGCATAGCTAGGCCATGTGAGGAGGGGCGTGTGTGGGAGGTAGGGGACCTGAATTTGAGGACCACATCGGCTGATCAGTAGCTGTGTGGTTTGGCCTGTCCGGTTCCTTGTCTGTGAAAGGAAATGATGGGGTCTCTCCCAGCTGGAAAAGATATCTGTTACGTGGGTCAAATCACATTACTTTTTGTCACATTCAAGTCTTCATAAGTTGACTCCAGGCCACCTTTATCGAGTCACCTTTGGTGCAGGATCTATTTATGATGTAGGCACCAAGGGCTGTTTGCCCTTCTTTGAATACATCGTGGGACTGACATCGCCACTCCTTGGCTATTGCCATTTCTTAAGCTGTTAACACAGTTGGCATCATGTTTTCTTCCCATCAGGCTTTCTCTCCTCTCCCCATGCTTGCCCCAGTCTGAAATAATGGCTTCCTCAGCAACAACTGCATATTTTCACTCACAACCATCTATTTGTTTCCCCTGTAGGACAGTCAGATCCACAAAGGAGAGAATGCGTCTGTTTCCTCCCATCCCCCTTTGTTGCTTGATATAGACCTGCTGGATTAACAGCCAGTCAAACAAAATTGTGTGTGTATAATTGCATCGTAAGCAGCAAAGCAGAAGACAAAAATGATGATGATTATTACTAGACAGTATAATTTGAGGGGGTTCTGAAAAGACCACCTGTTGAAAATGATATGTTTCTGGCTTGCCCCAGTGCCCTGGAATCCTGCTACAGGCGCATCTCTAGAGACTCATCTTCTACATGGATTGCTGTCCCATTTCCTGGGAAGGACAGCAGAAGGCAGGTCTCTGAGAGAAGGGGGTAAACAAAGTCAAGTTTAAAAGAAGGAATAAATCAGAAAGTATCCCAAGTAAAGGGGGTCTCAGGGTTCCATGGGGACACTGTGACTGTACAGGCATTCATTGCAGTTGGGAGCGCCTCAGAGTCGGTAGTTACTTCCGGATATCACTCATGTGTATGCTCTATCAAAGCACTATGCATGTCCACAAAGAGAAAATGATTGGCCTCCATTCACCCCATTTTTTTCCTATCATCTCTCGACCCTTCTTTTGGGATCCCCGTGGAGCTGCCTTGTTACTATCACAGTTTTGGTCCTAATGGTGCCATGGCCAATCAAGAGCTTTTATGTAAGTTGAGAATTTAGCATCTGATCAAAGCTCAGCTGGGAAAACCTTATGGTGCTGGAAACAGCCTAGACTGATGGCTGCGTCCACGTTCCTCCACCTTCACACACTGACCTTCGTCTGGAGGAGGCTGCTCCAGGCGGTCAGAAGCTGAGAGCCCACCCAAGGTCCTTTCTTTCAAACCAGGATGAGAAAACACCTCCATTCTCTCCTCAGCTCAATGCAGGGATTTATGCTGACTTACTCATTGGAGTCCAGGACAGAATTTGTCTTTACATATAAATAAAACTCACTTCTATGAATTCCCTGGGCCCAGGGATATTGTGAGGCTACCTTCCATTCTTTTCTTTCTTAATCCTGACATTTTACTTCCCATGTCTGCTAATCAGTTTTACCGTGCTGTCCAATTTTCTCTCTGCATCGGCTCCCCTACTAAAAGGCTTTGTTATTGTAACTTTTTCTAGTGTGTGTAGCCCATCTGAGTTGTGTGAAAATTAGAGTTTTGTATGAATGCATTTATAGTCAGTTTCTTTTTAAATCGTTGCATGCTTTTCTCTAGCAGAAAATACTCTTTCTTCGAAAACGTATGCAAATTAAAAAGGAATATGCTCTCTGACACTAATGCTTTGCTTACTTGAAAATCAGAGGTATAAAATGCTGTTGCTATCGATGTAAGCATAAATTCCACGTCCCCCCCCCCCTTCATTTTGAGTCCTTGACCACATGGTGCATGCTCTTTGCTAGATTACAGTTAAGTTAATTAAGTTTTAGGCTTTTAGCCTAAATCACATTGCCTACTTGTTAAGTGTTACTAAAATCGTTTTTTGCTGTTGTCACTTTATGCCTCTTCGCAATTTAAACTGCATGGGAAACAACCACCAAATTTAATATCACCATAAATAATAACCAGATTTTAAAATTCCACTTTGACTTTAATCAAAAGGTATATGTGAGTTTCATGTTTCCTATAGTTTCCTAACCTCTCTCTGAAATGATTATTGTGGGCATTTAATAAAGCAAAAGAAAAAATGTATCTGACAATAGAAAACTGAGAAAGTAAGACAAGAAGGTTAATTACACCACGTAGAGTCGGGCGAGAAATTGCAAATCCAGTGCTGTTAACATCGAGGTGAGGGCTACGGTGATGGTGTCGCATGCCTTTTCAACCTCTGCTCCTGATGCATTATGTGATGTTGCTACGGAACCAGCATCACGTGTAGTTCTTGCTTCTCTCTCTGCCATCTCCCTACACCAACTACCATGCCATTACAGACACTTGTACATGTCTCACTGAGCATCTGCTTTGGCTTCCTACGTGCCCCAGCCAGGAAAGCTAAAGACCATCTTCCTTAACCTGCTGCTGCAAGGGTTCTGCCTGTCCTCTAAGTACAGCCCGTGGCTGCCCCTCTGTGAGACCTGGAGGCGGACTTGCCTAGGGAGTTCAGATCTGTGGATACCAGGAAGGCCGTGATTATCCTGAATTATCGGGCTGGGCTCAGTCTGCTCACGTGAATCCTTAAAGTTGCAGAGACTTTCTCAGCAGGGTTAGCAACATGAGACAGACGAGGGAGGAGGAGTGATTTAAAGCGTGAGAGGGATTTACCCTGCCATTGCTGGCTTTGGAGATGAGGAAGACTCCAGGAGCTAAGAAAGACAGCAGCCTCTGGATGCTGGAAAAGACGAGAACAATTCCAGGCCAGCGTCCAGCAAGGAATCCCACCAAGCCAACACCTGGATTTTAACCCAGGGAGCCTCACTGTGTTTCACAGCTCATACATCCATGTTGATTTTTGTTCTTGCCAGAGCAGTAGAAATGCTACACACATCCACCCAACTATGTTTATTTCACTGCTTCATATGTGTACTTTCTACCAACACATTCCACCTTCAGCCACTGATGAGCAGGGAAGAACTGAAAGGAAAAGGTTTCTCTCTTTTTTCCTTTTTCTTCTATGTCATCCATTTTTCAGAATAAATTATTGGCTTTTACAGGGAAGTAACACAAAGTTACTGTGGGTACTTAATAAGCCTCCAGAAATGTGAGGCAAGAGAGAAACACACACAGGGAGACCCAAGACTCCCTAGAAAGAACTTTGTAATATTTTGCAATGGAGTCTAACTGTTTTCATGAGCAAACTGCCCCGTCTACATAGTCTCCTTCACAATTGGGAAATGCCATATTTTATCAAAACTTGAAGGTCATTCAGATTTTAAGCCATGGAGGGAAATATCCTTAAAATCCAAGATCCTTTGATCCTGAAGGTATGTTTCTCGGATGCTATCCTGGGGATATGTTTAGAAGTGCAGACAGAGCGTTATAAATAATGGCATTTATTTGACACTATTGATGATCAATGACACTATTGATATAAGTAGGAAATTCACCCAAATGTTCACCTTGGATCATTAATGTAAGGTATATCCTTAGGTAACCATTAAAATATTTGAGGGATATTTAATGATTGCCTAATATGATTTCTAAGCAAAACAAAAGTAGGCTATGAAATTGCATATTAAAAGAATGATGTCGAGCATTTAGAAAACACAGACAAATAAGACCAGAATAAACTTATGATCCTCTGTTAAGAGTAGTTATTTGTGAGAAGTAGGATGATGTATTATCCGATTTTTCTACCATACAAAATGGATTAACATTCAATGTTGATATTTAATTCAAGTCAACACCTAACTTAAAAAAGATTTCTCTCACAACATTTCTCTGCAAAACTGACTACCAATAATCATGGCGAAAAATTTCCAAAGATCAGAACTGAAGAAAGTCCCTCTGAAGTTTGTAGCCAAGGCTGGGCGGGCTGGACCTGAAGAGGTGAATCGAGTTCCCGAGAATAAAGCAGTTAAATGACACCATAAGAATTCAGGTCAGATGATAATAGATCAAGCTGTTTTTCTGAAATGCTGAATCTAATTCAAAACTTAAGCAGTAATAAAAATGGGCATGAATTGCCTACATCACCTTCGTCTCTTCAGAATTCAATCACTATCAGTGGTCCCGAGGGATGGAGAATGAAATAAAAAAGCACATTTCCCAGAGTTTTAAGAGATTCAATAGACACTGAAGAGAACATCACTTACTTGTGTATGCATAGACAGCGAAGAGGCGGGAGATTAAGGAGATCAAGAGCTTCACGCTTTGATGTGGAAGAAAGTTTTCTGTTTAGCCCAGGGTAAAAAGCGAGATCCAGTAAGACTGCGTGTGAAAGAGATTTTACAAGTATAACGTGAGCACAAATCAAGTTTACCAGGGGTATACAAATAGTCAGGAACATCACACACAGAGCTGTCTCCCCGCCCCGCCTCGCACTTTTTATATAAAGAAATGATAAAAAGTCACCACCTCGCATTTTCGTCATTTTTCCTTGGTGAAGGTAAATGAACACTGGGCTATTGTGGTTTCTTTCTAGTCAACTCATTTCCTCAAATGAGCAGAAAGAAGAAGGAATGGCTGAGTAGCCCAAGAAATTCTACCAAACACACTTTTTTTTAAAAAAAAAATTAAGTTCTGATTTCTGGGAAGGATTTGTGTTTATGTTAAGGCCTATTTTAGAAACGGGCCCATTTGTAAATGGGCTGGTTGTGCTACAGAATGATATATAGGACTCTCTCACACGCAAGGAGAAGTTAATCGAGGGTTTGTAAAGAAGGGAGTTAATTTAAAAACAAAAACAAACTTTCATTATTTTGAAATAGTAAATTCAAATTTTTCATTTATTTAAAATTTTACTTACCCAATGGCTTACTAGCTTAATTGTTTAAAAAGAGTTATGGTACATCGCCATTTTAAAATTCATTTTATTAAACTGGTATTAGGATAAATTAACTTTCAAAAAAAATCCTCTAAACTTCATGAGCCATGTTCATGACTGGAGGAGTTTGGGACCCTAATCGTGAGAGTGACGCTTGAATTAGCTGAGCCTTATGTGTTTGGGTCTTATGGAGTATATTAAAAAGCAGGGTGATTTACTCGTGGTTATAGGGCTTCTTAGTTATAGTCAAATTGAGAATATTTACTTCACAGTGTTCTGTATGTGACACAATATCAACAAAACTTCCATTTAATTATTATCTTTATAAACAAATGTCTAACCATTTTACAATGTGCCAGTTGCTTTCACAGGCTACTTATTTTTTTTTTTATAACATCCTGGCATGGTTATTATCAGCCCCATTTTAAAATGGGAAAGCTGAGGCCCAGCAAGTTTAAATAACTTGCCCTGAATCATCTGAACAGAAAGTGAAAAGGTTGGGATTCAGTTTTGGTCCACCCGGCTCCACAAAATCAGGTTTTTACCATGCCCATGAAGCTGGCATGAAAGGCTCAAAATAAAGTATTGGTCAAGGACAGTGTTTTAGGAGTGCTTAGGAGAAAATAAGACTGTGCTTCAAAAACAGAGGGAAGCCCTAGCTGGTTTGGCTCAAATGGATAGAACGTCAGCCTGGGGACTGACGGGTCCCCAAGGGCACATGCCTGGGTTGCGGGCTCGATCCCCAGTAGGGGGCGTGCAGGAAATAGCCAATCAATGTTTCTCTCTCATCATTGGTATTTCTATCTCTCTCTCCTTTCCTCTCTAAAATAAAAAACAAACAAAAAATAAACCAGAGGGAAGATCAATTCTAAAAGGCTGCATTTATTTTGTCAGACTCAACAGGAGCTGCATAGAGGGACAGCCTCAGGCGATGGTTGGAGTGTGTTGAGAATCAGAAAAGCATCAGCCCCTCAGTAACACTTAGTTACTGGGTACCACCATGCAGTCCCATTTTCTGTGATGCAAGTAGAACAGAGACGTCTCACATTCGGGACGAGGCAGGTGATGGCATGGAGACTCGAAGCCTTCCTGGTCACCTCTGATTTTCCCTCCTCCCTTTCCCACTGCCCAGATACGTGAACAACCATGTGCATTTATGCTTATGGCTGATTGTTATTTAATATTTTTTCCATTCTCTTACCACCCAAGCTCAGGCCTTCGCCACCTCATTCCTCATCACTCTAATAGCTCCGAACTGATTTTTCTTTTTTGGACTTTTTTTTCCACTCACATTCGGCCCCAATGCATAGCACCATCTAATTAATTTTCCTGAAACACTTTGATCATGTAACCACACTGACCTCAAAATGTGAATAACTCCTCTGGTCTATTGGACAAAACAAAACTTTTTAAGCTTTGCATTCAGGGTGGTACTGACCTTTGCTTCCAGCTTACTTCCTCTAGTGTTCTGGACAAATGCTTTGCTAGAAATGCCTTGGCATTTTTGCCCCCAGATTTTGTTCCTAGTCTTTCATGGGGCAAAAATAACAATAAAAATCATTTTCTTTTTTGTCATACCCATCAGACCAAATTTTCAAATCTGAACTAAAATGTACCTTCATCATTGAGTACCAGTCACCAACCGCACCCAAAACCAAAGATCGTCTTGGGTCAGCATTGATGGGAACTGGAGAGAGGGCTTGATGACATTGTAGTAAGCAAGCACTGGTGGAGAAATGGTGAGAAGGAACACAGGGCAGTCTGTGAACCAAATGTAAGGATGGAATGTTTTGTGAGATTAGGAGATGGCAAAGAATTGAGAGTGGGTTTGAGGTCAGGATGAAGGTTATAGGGAAGGTGTGGGAGCCATTATAGGGTCTTGGCTATGACCAGTTTTAATTAATGGTCTTAGATAACACTGATGCAGTTGTTAATTGACCCCCACAAGAGTTGCCAGTGATGAAGAGTACTCAGTTCTTTGAGGATGTGGTGTGAAGTTTCCAAGGAAAGGATTATTCTGGAGGCTAAAAAAATCCAAAATTCCTTTAAAAATTGGAGGTTTCAAGCAGGCAACACACAACTCTTCTTGTAATTGTATAATAACCATTCCTATGTAGGTTGCTATTGCATCCACTTGGGGAGACCTAACCACTTTTGTCTATACCACCTTTCACAAACCTCTCAGTGGAGACTTTGGTTAAATCTACACAGTTCCACCTTATCATTAGTAGCATTTTTAAACATACACATATCATATGTCATGTGTGGGTCATATTCTGTCTCCAGGATTACAAGTTCTGGAGTCTTGGTTTATAACTGTCAGGACCACATGTAATATCAAGGATAAAGCATTGTGACTAAACAATGTATTGGAAGAAATTCATGCTAATGCATTTGGCTAGAGTTGAAAGCTTAGCTTTTAATGTTCATGAAGATCTAAAAGAACTTCGGTTTTGTTTTCTCCAAAGGTCCTTCTCAGTTAACTGCATAATATCCAATTATGCATCTTAGAAGAATTTAGGGTTGAGAAAACCCAGCTACTATTGGAATCTTTGATTCTACAGAATTTGCGTTCCCCAAACCAGTGCTTATACAGCTAAACTCTTCCCTCTGGGATTTCGTTGATTGTCATAACTTTTGAGCTTGCCTTGCAAAGCCACAGACTCGTTACAGTAAAATGGTAGAGTTTAAAATGTTTTAAAAGTCTAGTGTTGTCGCTGATTTTGTTCGTTATTTGATCAGGAAGGAAAAAAAAAAAAGAATCCCACAAACGTTATTTTTTCCCCTGATGTCTTAAATGAACTGGGGTTTTAATATTTATTTTCTTAAAATTGTAGCATGCTAAGCACATCATTTTTATAGGTGTGGGAATCACAAATCACTAAAATATTTTAATCTTAAAGATGGAAAAAAGTATAATTACCATTTACTACAAGTAAGCAGGGGCTACAAGGAGTGCTTTGTTTAGTCTGATCTTTCTTAGTGGTGAGGGGAATGGAAGGCTACCCCCCAGCCACATCTCCTGAACAAATTTGCTGTGGTCACAGGTGTTGTGCTCATATAGAAAGGTGTGAGTCATGTGTTTGGTTTTGCAGAAATACTAGGGCTTTAGGAGTTTATAAAGACAGTTTTCTCCAATTTGATAAAAATTGTATATCAGTAGCACTTTCTCTTGGTCAAAAGCAAGAACTGAGTTCATCTTCCTGTAATTGGAAGAAGTACATTCTCTGTTTAGTGAGTCATAAGTTAAAATTTTATTATTGGTTGAATCAGGCACTCAGATACCTGAATTTCAATCCTATAGATCAGCATTTCTCAGCCTCAGTACTACTCACATTCTGAGTCCAATAGTTCTTTGCTGTGGGGCTGTCTTGCACATCATTAAGATGTTTTGCAGCACCTCTACCCTCTGCCCTCTAGAAGCCAGTAACACCCTCTTCCCCTCACACCACTCACCCAGTTGTAATGATAAAAACAACAACAAAAAAAAAAACTTGTCTGTCCCATTGCAAGGGGCAAGAGAGGGAGGGAAATCTCCAGTTGACAACTACTGCTCTAGATTTATTTTTGGATGAGCTCAGTGAACCTCCTTAAATGTTAATGGGAACCAGAAGAGCAAAAGAGTAACTTTCTTTCCCATGGGAGAGAGTGTTGTGAGTGGGCACCAAAGGAATTATCAGGACCTCTAGAATGGACTGAGGGAACCATGGAGAAGTGGTCTACATGGAATAGAGATAAAGGAACTCATGTCTGCTGTAGGATTTTAGGGAATCCTAGGTCATCCCAGAAGGCCCAGTTCACATGCATATGAATGCATCCTTAACCTTTAGGTATAAGTCTGTGAAAAAAAATTCAGTAACATGTATGTTGGAAAACGAAAGGTAGCAAAAGGGCCCTGCCACTTCCTATTCCCCTTCCCTTGGCAGCCATCACTAATCAGTCATTGAACTCTCTGTGGAGTCTGCTATCAGCTTCAAAATTCTTCTCAACATAAGATTCTGGGCATCACTACCAATATCTCAGAATTAGACCTAAAGTTGGAACCTATTTGTAATCATTGCTTTTAAAATATATTTTTTATTGATTTCAGAGAGGAAGGAAGAGGGAGAGAGGAACATCAATGATGAGAATCATCGGTTGGCTGCTTCCTGCATGCCCCACACTGGGGATCAAGCCCACAACCTGGGCATGTGCCCCAGACTGGAATCAAACCCTGTACCCTTCCATCCGCAGACTGGTGCTCTATCCATGAGCAAAACCAGCCAGGGCTGTAACCATAACTTTTAAATCATTGCCAGTTATTTAAGGACAATGGTAGTGATGAAATATATTGTTTGAAATATAAGCTACGAACAAAGCATCAAAAGTCTTGAATGGAAATAACCTAAACACCAAAGAAAGTGCATCTGGCAAAATTAGAAATCGTTTAAAGTTGATTTGTTTCTTTGGCACCATGGCATGAAGATTTCTTCCCCAACGCCAAATAGTCAATTAGGTTAAGTGCGAAATTCTGAAATGCTGGAGGTTTGGGGGGCCTGAACTTCACTCTGGTGTAGCGTGGAGTCCCTTTGTGTGCAGTTCTGAAAACTGAGGAGAAATGCAAGAAAATGCTGCATGGGTTTTTGAAATACTTCCATCAATGCTTGAGAAGGAAGGCCTTAACATCTGCAGGTGCGTGGGTTGCTGATAGAAGTTAGAAAACTCACCCTGAAGTGAGAGTTACTGAGAAAAAGAAGTTCAAATTGGGGTTGATGATTACTAAATTTGTGAGAGCCAACAACTCTCTGTTTCCTTAAAATGTCCTGATGATTTGGAAAACTTACCAAACTGCTTTAATAGTGAGAACTAAAATTGAAAGCACTCAGATTAGTTTGGGGGCCAGCTACTGAAGCACAAACGTGAGGTGGAGCCCATTAATCTGTCTTGTTACTTTTATTAAACAAACTTCCTGGGGTTATTTCAATGATGCTAAAATTTGATATCCTCATCTAAGCTATGTGTGTTTAACTTTGATTTGCCTTTCCTCCTTCTAAGCTTGTGAAAATGCGGTAGGTGTGGGGTAGGGCCCAAGTTTCCGCATATGTTGTAGGTTCATGGGCTACAACCAAGTACCGAAGGGTGATACAAATAATTTCAATTTCTCTGAGAGAAAGCTCTCTTTAGCCTAGGCGCACCTGTCCCTGAGGGTGTGGAGCCATTATTAGAAAAGGAGGGGCTGTAGAAAGTACAAATAGCAGGGGCTGCCACCTCTGAAATGAACTATAGCTGTTGAATGGAGAAGCAGAGGAAGGCAGTGTAGGGAGGTGAAGCTAGCAGGCCAGCAGTGGAAAGCTTCGTTGGCCTTTGAACTAGAATGTCACCTGGTACTTATTTATCAGCAGAGTTGGGATGCTGGTGACAAGGGTGTTTGCCGGTTCCCAGCTTGATACTACGGCAGTTCTCATCTGACTTCCCACCTTGGCCAGGAGACGTGTGGCTGGGGGAATCACAGCTGAAAAGAGCCCACTGGGTCTGTGTGCATGGTTAGCGCCATGATCCCGACGAGCTTTCACCCACAAGGGAATTTCTGTGAAATCCTCATGGACCAAAACGCCATTACCCAACTTCACAGTGGACTGTGTTCAGAATGACTTTGAGTTATTTACAGGAATCAAAATCCCTCTAAAAGGAGGGAGTTTTGCTGTTACAGAAGCTATTGGAACACATGAAAGGTAACCTTTGAAAGTGGTTCCAGATTCCCAAGTCTTAGATATGTTGGAATAAGAGCTTTTAGATGACTCTAGAGAATTGCTCAACAATCATTTGTTATATTAAAAACATTTTCTCTTTTTCCGTGAGTTTCTGTTTGTTTTTCTTGTTTGTTTACTTGTTGCTCTCAGTTTTATATCCCACATATGAGTGAAATATATGATTTTTTACTTTTTTTGACTTATTTTTTCTTAGCACGATGTTCTCAAGGTCTATCCATGTTGTCACAAATGGCAGTATTTCATATTTTCTTATGGTTGAGTGGTAGTCCATTGTATAAGTGTGCCACATCTTTCTTATCCACTCATCTATCAAAGGACACTTTAGTTGTCTTATTAACCGATGTCACCCCAATAAGTTTAATAAAAAGGAAAAGAGAAAAATATTTTCTCTTGGTAGTCGATGGCCATTTCATACATGCCTTGGCCTAAATAAATGGCTTCTGGGGCAGTTCTGATGGGAGTGGAAGAGGATGTGAGGGTACTGAGCATCTCATGAGGAGAGGAGGCGACTGAGGGACGCAGGGCTCTAGAGAAACGGCTGAGTTTGCAGTTTCCTTAGCAGGCCACCTCCCTAGCCTTGCACAAAACCGCTCTTGGTGGGAGGGAGAGAAGGAGACTGGTGATACTACTGTGGTTCAGTGAGTCAGCTGCTCCCTACAGAGTGAGGAACCAGACTCCATGAAATGTTAATTATCTGTTAGAAAAAACAGTTTATTTTATATAATTTCAAAAACAAAAACCCAATTCCTGGGCAGACTCTGTTATTTAACTCCCTCAACTTACATTTATATATGCTCAATGCAGGTACATGAAAAAAATCATAAAGTGGGCCTTTTAAAGGTGACAACATATGTCTTTACTCTCTAAACCATAACACCTACACACATGGTGACTGAGTTACAGTCAGAAGTGTGCTATAGAATGACATTTCCTCCCACTAATTTTACATTGCCTATGCAGTTCTAGAGAACAGTATTAAACTTAAACACGAAAATGATTACCTTTGTTTCAGCAATAGCACATCGTTCATACAGTTTCTTTGGTTATTTTATCAGCTCAGCTCCCATTGTTTCTCCGGTGATAAATTACACTTTAATTTATTTCTTTATTTTATGGAGTGTGGAGTCATAGTAACTTCCTTGTCCAGTTCCATTAACTTCCTGTTAGTATTGTTTGAAGTCACCGGACTCTGATGTGTAATCCAACTGTTTCCCTAATATGTGGGAAGCAACAAAGTGCTTGTTTATGTCAAACATAATTCTTACTACAGTTTGCCTTTTTCTTTAAGTCTTTTCCCATGGAGATTCTGGCAGGGGCCTAACCCAGTGTTTTAGGGCTTAGCACAAACCTGACATACAGCAAGCATTCCTGGAGTTGTTTGATGATTGAATGAAGTCATTAGGATTGGTCTGGAATGTAATACTGATCACACCACGTTAAGCTTAAATTTTTGGAAAGGAGCTTACTCCACGATTATTTTCATGTTTGATTCTTGTTGGGTTCCTCAAATTGTCTGTACCAATTCCCCCCCTATGACCCCCCTCCCCCACTTTTCTCAAGTTCTCCCTTCTACCCACACCTTCCACCATTTCACAAGATAAATGATCTCTCACTTCATTGTAAGAATTTAGGTCATCTGACTAGTGTTCTCTCTACTTCCTTTCCCTCCTTCTCAGAATTCCCCCATGTTGCTCCTGCCTCTACTGTAAACCAGAACTGGAATTGCATTTCTTTATAGAGTCAATCCACTCACCTGTGCTGGTGATCTCATTGCCTCCCATAGTCTTCCTACCAATTCTTCACACCTTTACTTTTTCTTCTCCTTTGTTTATTAAAGATGAAATAATCTATAAATGAGGGATTCATTTATGCTATGTTTTTATAAACAAAGTGTTCTCTCTCTGACCTAAGAACTACAGCTGCATCATTTTTCGGGCTTCCGTCAAACGTTTCTTTTTTGGAAAGGTGGCCTATGCATTCTGTCTTTATGTCCCTGCCTCCTGTTCTCCATTCAAACTCCACAAGTCTCATTTGGCCCATGTGCTCCTTTACAAATGTTCAGAGCTGAGATTCTGGCCTATTATTAAGCAGGAAGCAATGTGGAGGTGGAAAAGGCAGTGAAAAGCTGGAGGTGGGGAAACCTGTTAGTGACAATCATAAGCTTAAGAAAGCAAGAGGCGGTGAAGATCTGAGTTGGGGGTGTGTTGGATGTCACACAGGAGAGCTTGGGCGTAGAAGCACTGCAGGCAGAAAATCTATAGGAATTTGCTACTGATAGGAGGGGTGTATCTTGAGCTGAGTGTTCAAGAAAACAATGGCAACATTCACAGAGCCAGGGACCACAGGAGGGGAATGTGAGTGCAGGCAAGGTGCCGTTGATGGTGAGGTTAATTTTAGGCAGGTTGAATTTGTATGACAGTCAGGTGATGGGGGACCAAAGTTGAAAAATCTGAATGTAGAACTTGAGAAAGAAATGAGAGTTAAAGAGATAGACTTTCAAGAAGTCAACTGAAAGAAGCGAGCCTTTAAGGGTAGCTATGAGTTGCCTGAAGAAGGTTGTACATATAGAAAGAAGATGACTTGAAACAGAGCTATGGAGGAATTCTGCATTTCAGGGACAGGTGGAGTAGGCCCCTGAAGGAGAATGAGAAGGAGAATTCTGGATTCCCAAAGGGGCAGCACTGTGAGCAGTAAAATGGTGTGGAGAGAGAAGGAGAACAGGAATGTGAGGAGCCCCTGAGTCTGGCCACAAAGTCATTCATTCTTTTCTTCAACAGGAACCACCCAAGCATCAACAGCAGGCTGTGCACTGTTTGGGAAATGAGTCTACAGGTTCAAAAAATCCTATATAATAAAAAGCCTAATATGCTAAGTTTCTAGTCGACTGGTTGGCCATTCAACCAATCAAAGTGTAATATGCTAATGATATGCTAAGGTCACTCAAACACTTGCTATGACTTGCACTGACCATCAGGGGCACACAGTCGACCTATCGACCAGTCACTATGATGTGCACTGACCACCAGGGGGCAGGTGCTCTAACCAATAGGTTAGCTTGCTTCAGGGGTCAGCTCATCTAGACCTAGATAGATGGGCCAGACATGCCCTGGAGCCCTCCCACAGTCCCTCCCCTGGCTGGCCAACCTCCCACATCCTTTCCCGCCCTGATCATGTGATCGTGCACCCTCTCACAATCTGGGACCCCTTAGGGGATGTCAGAGAGCCAGTTTTGGCTCGATCCCATAGGCCAAGCCAGGGAACCTCCCTGGTGCACAAATTTGTGCACCGGGTGTCTAGTGAATAATAAATGCTATCTCTGCCTTCATCAAGCATATAGTTTACTGATAATGACAGCAAATTAACAAGGAATCAGCATCTAATATGCTGAGTGCTGTAGCAAAGAGTACACATGGTGTCTTTGTCTGCAGTATTAGGTGGTGTATTTGGGGACCTGACAGCCCTTGTGCACAGGTGAGGGGAGGTAGGCTGCCTGAATCTCAGTTATGGCTCATCCACTTGTCAGCTGAGTGATCTGCAGCACATGATTTATCCACTCTCTCCTTTAATTTTCTCATTGATTATTAAAAATAATGATAATAATAACTACATCTGTTTTATAGGTTTATGGTGAAATTAAATATGTTAAAACAAATTGATGCAGTGACTGACATAGACTAAGCCTTTGATTGACAACTATCAGACTTCTATGGTGTTACTCTGTGCTAGACACTGTTTACCCCTCAGAGCAGCCATATGAAACAGGTAGCATTATCATCTGCATTTTCAAAGATGAGGAAATTGAAGCACAGAGAGGGGAAGTGGCTTCTCCAAAGTCACACAGCTAAAGTGGCTGTTTTATTTGCTTCCTCTTCACCCTGTTTGTGAGGGAGAGACTCCTACTATCTGGTTATCGAAATAGCCAAACACATGACACCTGACACTGGACAGATGGGCCAGACAGGACTTTGTCATATGTTCTCATAGCCCAGGAACACTGCCTTCCCTGCAGGGCTCCATGGGAGTTCCAGCACAGAGTGAACAGTAGGATCTATAAGAGGAGGCTATGTAGTAATAAGAGGGAGAGGAGAACCCTGTTTCCTGTGGGAGGATGTGGCTGGCTTGTTGGAATAACTGCATGAGGTTGGCAGGGTACTGAAGTCCAATACTCAGGGATGACCAGGCACTGTGCCTATCCCTGTGTTTGGCTGGGGGATCTTACCCACAGGAGCAATATTGGTGAGGGAACTTGAGGTTAGGCCACTTAAGGTCCTCACAGTTTTATCAGAGGTCAAGGCAGCGCTTTGAACCCTAGCTTCAGGCCTTATGCCACCGTGGGAACTGGGCCCCAGGCAGTCTGGATCTAGGTTCATGCCCATCTACACTGTTCTGTGTTCCCTAAAACCTAGGCTAAATGGTCATTTCCTGAACGTGTCTTCACCTCCACACCATTGCTCCTGCCTCCCTCTTTGCCAGGAATCCTCTCTCAATTCTACATGGGGATATTCTTTATCCATAGTGGAAGGAACCCTCAGCACAGGCTGCTCCACAAATCAGTAACTAGGCTAACAAAAAAGCTAATTAGGATGGCACTGTGTGTGTGTGTGTGTGCCTCTAATGTACACAGTTGCTTTATCTGCTAATAAAGACTTCTATTCCCAAAGGAAGCATACACAGGAGAGCACAATGACATAAATGTATATTATATAAATCTGTGCTATGGTGAAACTTATATATTCAATCCCAACTTAGGTTGAATAGAGGCACATTTTTCAAAACCTGAAGGAGGGACCAAAACGACAAAGAAGAAGAAAACAGGTGTCAAAAGATGAGACTTGAAACTTGTATGGCAAAATTTGCTTCTTCATCATTTTTGAAATTTGCTTCTTTATAATGTTTAAAACAGATTTGGGAATGAGGAGAAAATAAAGCTAAAACACATTATTTGTGCTATTTGTCTGTAAAATGTGTGATAAGAAAGAAACATGAAACTGTTGTGGGAAGAGATGAATTTCCTAAGGATTCAAAAAATTGCCACCTCGTCTCATCCTCAGTAATGTATTTGCTGGGAAACTAGATGTATTTATTGATGGGTAAAGAGAATGGAGGCAGGAAGTTAATGAATTATTATGTGTTTTTTCTCATATAAATTGTTGGTGCAAACACTTATTTCAGTTTTTATGAATAACATGATAGGAAAAGGGTTGGCCTCTTGTCACAAGGGTCTAAAATCTTGATAAAAGTGGGCACCTGGTTTGGGGTCACTGAATGCTTCTTTCCAAATTAGCACCAAGTGAGAAGAAAATATTTTCTTGTGATTCTGAAGCTTCAGCTTTGGAAAGAGGTGAGAATCACTGGGCAGCTACATTCTTTGGCCAATAAATACATCGGCTCCATGTTATGTAATGCTCACTGCTTTGGAGTCTTACTTAAGAAATCTCAAATGTCAGGAAAGCTACACAATTGAAAGACGGAAGTCTGAAGGAACACAAACCATTTCTAGAGTCCATTAATTCTTATGCACCCAGTGTATCCTTTATACTCTATGGAACACTGTACAAATTGCTCTAAGCACCTTGGGTATAATTTATCTGATTTTCTACCCAATGCTTACATAAATTATCAGTTAAGAATTTTCTTTCAACAAACTGAAGATACTTTACAAATTACTAAAGCCACTTGAGATCCTTTTTTAAACAGAGTAAATAAATGTCCTACTAAATACATATATAACTGATACTGTCTGCTGACATAATTTGCTACCTGTTGAGTTATTATTTCAATGATTAGCAATCTGTGTTTTTTTTCACTTGTTCTTTCTGTTTTGCTAATGATGAGGAAGGAACTAAGAACATTTGAATTAATTGTGCAGATGCATTAGTATTAATCTTTATAGACTTTAGTATGTTCCTTGACATCAGAAAAGCTATTTCCATGGCTGTCTGCAGAGGTACAAGAGTTGACAGAAAAATTGAATACTATAATAGGCTAAGAAAAATATATTTGAATGATAGTAAACAAAATTTAAGCTAGGTTTAGCAGATGGCATATCCCTCTAATAGATAAGACCTGCAGTTTTTTGAACATTATTTATATTCTAGCCAGACTATGATTTGAAAATGAAAGGAGGAACTGGAGTAGGGTGGAGAGTTTTAATAAATTTTCATGTTTAAAAATTTTTTTTTCTGCAAAAGGGAAGTGCCTAATATTTAGAGTTGTAAGTGTAATTTCAAGCAGGCTTATCAAGAGTCTTCAAAATCTTCTTATCTAGTCCCATCTCCGAGATGAGGATTGGCAGCCATCTCGTCCGCCTGAAGTAATCAGGAGAAGAGGTTGCAGGCGTGATAGAAGTAAATGATCTGCATTTATATGCAGGGCTGGAGGATGGTGCAGGATTCCTGTGCATAAAAAAATTAATTTGGACAACAGTCCTTATTTTAAGACTGAGTAGGTAGGGTACAGCAGTAGCCCACAAATTACATGCTTAGCAACTCCCTTGGAAGAAAAGCTTCTATGCAATATGCCATTTTATGATTAAGTCTCTTCTCCAAGTTTAAGTATTCTCTTGTTATTAAAACTACTAGGGGAGATGTGGTTAATTTAATGTTCTGATTAACACCAGTCATGAGGTACCAATTTTCACAAAGAAAACAGAATTATTAATAGAGAGTTAGTAATAGAGAATGAAGATTGTGTGTTAACCATTTTAATGATTGTTCATCATAAACAGTTATATTTCCAGAAGGGGAAATATTGACAAGAGATGTAGTCATAATTACAAAGCATATGTGTGGGGTTTTTTTTGCATACAAAAAGAGTAAAATGTTCTCATGATTAATCTCATCACACAAAGCCAGCTTTGACTGGTGTTGGAAGCCCATCCTTGAGGTAGGGATATATGTTCCCAGGGTCTTGCACTATGTTGGCCAATAGCAGGAACTCAGTTCACCAATGATAGCTAAGCAGCATAAATAATTTTAAATCATAGAAAACCCCAAGCCTAATTCTAGCCAATGATTTTGACCACATTTCCTACTAAATCTTTTATTCATGTACTCAATACCTATATCAATGGACTAGTTTGAATTTTATCTCCTTTTGTCACTGTGTTTATGAAGGCTTTGAATAAATTATTTTGTTCTTAAAATTACTTTTGTTACTAATATACGTGATAGTGAATTAGAGGGAGAAAATCAGTATAAAATAAATGGTTTTATGAACAAATATTGTGAGTCAATATTGGAATGTTGAATCCAGCAGATGCAATGTAGTACCCTACCCTTCCCCGCCCCCCCCCCCCCCCCCCCCCCCCCCCCCCCCCCCCCCCCCGGCCAAGGCTACAAACTTATAGGACAGCGTAAAGCTGCGCAGCACACAGGTTGATGCCTACTCGACATTGCCACAGGCCTAGGAGGATGTCTATTCTTCTTGAGTTATTCATGGGCCCAAGGTGAGTACTCTGAAGTCCTTAATTAATAACAACGCCCGGAAAGACTCCTTCCTGCTGTCAATCAATTTTGGCTGTGCATCACCAAGTGCTTACGCATGTTATATGACTAATGTGGTTCAAATTGTTTATTTCCGAAGAAAAAAACAATGGCCTCGTGACTGAAGTATATGTTGAGTATTTTATCAGTCATGAAATAAACAACCCCACTTTACAAAAATCTCCCTGGGTTCTTAGTTTGTAATAAAGACATCATCTTTACTTGCTGTTCCTTTTGCACAGTTTCAAGTAATGTGGGGAGAAGGTGTAAGTTCTGGGAGGTCAGGGGTCCTTCTTATTTTGTTCACTGCTGTGTTCTCAGGAGCTGACAGAGAGCCAAACACACAGCCGATGCTCAGGCAATATGTGTTGACTGAATGCTAGATGGCATAGGAGACATATGCAGATAGGGCTGGATATACGGCTGTGTAGTCAGCACTTGGATTATTTTCTTTGATCTTTTCTTGTACATATTTTCTCTAATATTTTAAATCTGTTTTTAATACATCTTACATATGTCAGGCCCTATACTAGGCACTATGGGGCGCATAGCAATGAATAGGAAGAGTTGAAGTGCTTGGAATATTTCTTTGTCCCTCTTTGTTAACTTACGTATTTATCCACTTAAGCATTTGTTATTCCTTTTACAAGGAATGGATTACTATTGAATTTTGTTTCTGAAAATATCCCTGTTGCAAATGTTATTATCAAATGTACCTTGTAGAAGCAAAGATCAAGCAGTGAAAAATAGTAAGAATCTGAACTGATCAAAAAAGTGTAACAATATAACCATTAATCCATAAAAGTGGAGTGTTCTGCTGAGGAGCGTTACATTGGAAAAAGAATGGGGTAGATTAAAAATGGCGGCGGTTTAGGCAGACGTATACAGTGCCTTATCCCAGAGCAGATAGGGAAAGCAGCTGAAACGAGTAGCTTCCAGCCCAAATTGGCAGTGGAGATCTAGCTGGGAGACAGCCCGCAGCTGGATAAGACAGAAGACTCCTGAGAGAGGTAAAGTCAAGGCTTTGGGAAAGATATTTTACCAGACCTTAGCCCTGAGGATCGGAAAGTCTCGGCACGGCACTGGCGCCAGCACCCAGCCACGTCTCCTGAGACAGGCGGCGCAGCGGAAAGAGGGTCCGTGGAACTGCTGGTCGGCAGGGGCTTCTCGATCCGGCTTCACAATCAGGAAAGGGCTGGGGCTTGCGGGCAGGAGAGAAGGTGCCCCCTCAAAGTGGATTCTACATCTGGGTCAACAGTAAAGACTGAAGCGTGCCAGCAAGAGAGGCACATGCACGGCCGCAGCCTCTCCCCCCTCTGTGGTCGGAGTCTAACTGCACTGAGCCCCACGCATAAGGCATTGTGGATACAGACATTTACCTGTGGCTGGAGTGTGGGAGAGGGTGCTGGGTTGTGGCATCTGGAGAGAGAGGGGGGTCCAGGAAAGGTGGCAGCGAGTTTGGTGCTGACTCATGCAGTTTGGTGCTGACTCATGCCAGAGCCTGGGACCTAGGCAGCCATTGTGCCCTGAGGAGACAAACCCTCCCTCCAGTATCGAGGCAACTAATACAGCCACACCCAGACTCTACCCTGAACTGTAAAAAGGATTTTTTTTTATTGTTTTTAAAACACAACGTAGATACTGCTGGCTTTTAAATCAGGAACTGATTTACGACACAGAGGAGCAGTGAATCGCAGGAAACTTCCATACTCTCCTGAATAGCTGACAAGACTAAGATGCACCAATCAGAAGAGCAGAAGAAGTGAATGACCCTCACTACTGCACATTTTTCTCTTTTTTAAATTTTTTCTTTTTTAAAAAAAAAATTTGTTTCTTTTTCTTTTTTCCATGAAGAAACAATTTTTTGTCTTTTTTCCTCACTTGATTTTATCTTTTTAATTATTGTATCTTTATTTTTAATCAATATTATTACTACTACTATTTTTTTTTCTTTTTCTAAGAGTCATTTTATTTTATCTTTATATTATTATGAGATTAGTGTTCTTCATTCTATTTTCAGATTTCCTATAGCATCATTTTATTATACTAGGGTTTTTTATAATTTTTGGTGAGACTGTCTCGCTTTTCCTTTTTGTTTTTTGGTTGTATTTTGGTTATTTTTTTTAATTCTGTTTCTCCTTACCTTGTTAGATGTTAATTGTTAATTGATTGATTAGTTGATGTACTCC
>PVJC01013620.1:0-37711 GCA_004026665.1 Murina feae
ATCGGAGCTGAGCTGAAGGGCTCAGCTTCACTTTCGCTCCTGCCGCAATGGAAAGGGCTGTTTACTCAGGTCCGTGAGTGGCAGCCGCCATGTTGGCTGGGCTAATTTGCATACAGCCGCTCTGATTGGCTGGTGGGCGTGGCTTACCCTGTCTCGGAGAAACGGTTAATTTTAATATTTCGCTTTTATTAGTTTAGATTGTTGACAGTATAATAGATGTCTCCCATTTCCCCCCTTTACCCGCCTCCACCTAGCCCCTACATCCCCCTCCCACCATTTTGTTTTCAACAGGGCTAAGATCAAAGCCATTGCCCAGAGTTTCTGCTCCATACTGAGATCCAGTCCAGTTCAGCATCTGGCCAGCTTACCAGCTGCAGTCTATTGCGTGTGGGGTCTGCATGGCCATGGGCCATGTGGCTTCTAGGGACACATGATGGGCTAGTGCATAGGTCACGGAATGAGCTAGAAATAGTTCAAGCTGCAAGCAAGAGAGAATTCTTCGTCCCGGGGATTTTACCCTTTCAAGATTTCGCATGCTTGCAGTGGCTCTACCCCCTCTAGCCAATTATCTTTTTCTCAGGGTAGAGTGACAGACAAGCACCGTCCCAAAATTCCTCCACCTTCACTGCACATGCGTCCATTTCCCTTCCCACATCCCAGGTCTTCCCCACACTGTTGTCTGTCTCCATGGGCTATGCATATATGTATATATGTTTTTTGGTTAATCTCTTATCTGTTCCTGAACCACAGGGTATGGACTGGTGGCTTCCTGAGGAGTGTAAAGTTTCAGCTTCCTGGTGAAGCTGCCCAGATGACCATGCTTACAATGTCACCTCCACTTGGCTCCCTTCCTGTTTTATTTATTTCTTTTAAATATATTTTTACTAGAGGCCCGTTGCATGAAAATTCGTGCAAGAGTAGGCCTTCCTTCCCCAGGCTGCCAGCACCAACTTCTCTCTGGCACCCAGGACCCGGGTTGCTTCCCTCTGGCCCTGGCTTTGTCAGGAAGGACATCCAGAATGACGTCTGGAAAACATTCGGTCTAATTAGCATATTATCCTTTTATTATTATAGATTGATTTCAGAGAAGGGAGAGGGAGGGACAGAAAGAAATATCAATGTGAGAGAATCATTGATCGGCTATCTCTTGCACGCCCCACACTGGGGAGTGAGCCTGCAACCTGGGCCTGTGCCCTGACCAGGAATCGAACTGTGACCTCCTGGTTCATAGGTTGACACTCAACCATCGAGCCACAACTGGTCGGGCTGATCTCTTTCTATTTCAATATTAACTGGCTAATTGCGGCAATAACAAATCTATCAGAGGTGGCCCAGGACCTCTTGGAGGCCTGACCCTAATCATCACAATCATGATCTCGGGAACACAGTGGAGGTTGTGTGCAAGCCCATTCAGTCTTGATGATCCTTGTGCCTCCATCCAAGAAGAAACCAAGAAGGATGCCTGGTGATCTGAACAGTTGTCCATAACAAATTGGATGGAGATCACTTCCAATGTTGTTCCTGACAACTGGGAGCAAATCAGGATGCTGACAGATGGAAGGCTGCCGGCTGTGTGAATGGTCAGTCATCACTCTTGCTTTGCTGTACAGCTTCAAGATCATCGCCTCAAGCTGTCTGGCCTTGTTTTTTTTTTAAAATATATTTTTATTGATTTCAGAGAGGAAGAGAGAGGAAGAGAGAGAGACACATCCATGATGAGAGAGAATCATTGATCAGCCACCTCCTGCACGCCCCCCACTGGGGATCAAGCCCACAATCCAGGCATGTGCCCTTGGCCAGAATCGAACCTGGGACCCCTCAGTCTACAGGCTGACATTCTATCCACTGAGCCAAACCGGCCAGGGCCTGGCCTCCTGTGAGGTGTCCTCAGGTGCCTCATTCTCATCTCTGCTCTCTACTCTCAAACTTCCCTAAATCAACTCAGCAACAAATGCACAGTGTTTGCTGCAGAGTAAAAAATGCAACAGAAGTAAAGTCTTTCCTTGGGATTGATTTCATTAGAAGAAGAGGAGAGGGAGGAGAAGGAGAAGGAAAAAGAAAACTCCTAACACTAGCATATTCTATGTTGTTTTTAAAAGAAGAGGAGGGGCCAGTCGGTTTGGCTCAGTGGATAGAGTGTAGTCTTATGGACTGTTAATTCCGGTCAAGGGTACGTACCTTGGTTGGTTGCAGGCTCTTCCCTGGTCCAGGCCCTGGTCAGGGCTCGTGCAGGAGGCAACCAATCCATGTGTTCCTCTCATATCAATGTTTCTCTCTGTCTTTCCCTCTGTCTTCCACTCTCTCTCTCTAAAAATCGATGGGAAAATATCCTCGGGTGAGGATAAAAATAGGAGGGTATGTATACACTTTTGGTTTCTTATCACTCAATTACCAATGACACTTTACATACCTACATTCCTTATTTTCCAAGGTTACTCAGGGGACATTGGCAGGAGTCGGTTCCTGACTGGCTATTGGCTGCAGTCTGTTGTCAGTTCCTTGCCATGTGGGCCTCCTTGTAGGGCTCACAGCATGGCAGCTGGCTTCCTCAGAGTCAGTGAGAGGGGAAGAGAGGGCAAGCAAGATGGAAGCCAGAGTCTTTATGTAACCTACATACATTTCTGCTACATCCTCTCAGTTAGAAGCCATGTAGTTAAAAGTTATTGGTCCAGCTCACCCATAAAGAGAGGTGATCACACAGGGCATGGATACCAGAAGGCCATTCTAGAGGCTATATGTACTGATGGGAGTAATTTTTTAAAAAGATTTTATTGTTGTAGAGCTGTTTCCTGTCTACCCCCTACCCCCTATTTTTTTCCTCCACAAATTGTTTTCAGGGAGAGCTCTGCAGCCCGTATAACCCTGTCCCTGACCTCCCTTAGGGCCTCCAACAGTGACTCTGAAATCGAAATTTAGGAAGGCCAATGGTTCACTGTGATAAACTGTTCAATTATTGCTCAAATGCCTTTGCACCCTTTAACCTCAAGGCAACTGCCTCTCCACTACCCCACCCCAATAGTCACTAAACTAATTTAATATTAGGGCAAAGAGAATGACTTCTACTCCCCAAGTGTTGAAGAAGGGAAAACACTCTCAAATGACTCAAATCAGAGACTTTAAAGGGATATCATAATGTTGAACAAAATAAACTGATGAACAAAACAGGTCCAGAGGCATGGATGCATGCAATAGAGTGATCTAGCTCAGATGGCAGGGGCATGGGAAGAGATTATACATATATGCAGAGCCCATGGACACAGACAATAGTGTGGGGAAGGCCCAGGTGGGGTAGGGGCTAAGTGGAGGGTGGCAAAGGGGGGGAATAGGGGACATCTGTAATACAGTCAACAGTAAATAAAAATTTTATATGTGTGTGTGTATGTAATTGTTTAAAGAAACTGAATAAGAGAGAGGTTAAAAAGAGGGTGAGAACCCTATGTTGTAATTTTAAAAGTTGTGGTCTTTCCTCTTATTTCATATAGAATTTATGGTCAATTTAGGCCTGAAGTCCTGTGCAGGGTGGCTCAGTGGCAGCTTCTCAATCGGATCCCTTTGAAGTTGATGTGTCACATGGGTAATACTGGTGCCTGAATCAGCCTGTTAATGCTGACATCCTTTCAGGCCATTCCCCAAACCACACTCAGCTTCGCACCACCTATACATTATAAACAAATATCATACAGTGATCCTGCTTAGGACCGGGCCTTGTTTAAACCTTTGGGAGCCTGGCTGGTGTGGCTCAGCGGTAGAGCATTGATCTATGAACCAGAAGATCACGATTCAATTCCTGGTCAGGGCACATGTCCAGGTTGCAGGCTCAATCCCCAGTGTGAGGTGTGCAGGAGGTATGCAGCCAATCAATGATTCTCTTTCATCATTGATATTTCTATCTCTCACTCCCCCTTCCTCTCTGAAATGAATAAAATATTAAATATTAAAAAATTAAATATTAAATATTTTTTAAAAGCTTTGGGAGGCAGGTGTCTTAAAGAGCAGATACTGAAAAAATAGATGCTCACTCATTTATGGAATATAATGAACAACATAAACTGATGAACAAAAACAGATCCAGAGACAGAGAAATATCGATCAGATGTCAAACCTCAGAGGGAAGGTAAGGGAGGGGGGTATGGGGGACAGATCAACAAAAGGACTTATATGCATGCATATAAGCCTAACCAATGGACACAGACAACACGGGGGTAAGGGCATGAGTATGGGGGGGTGGGGCCGTAATGGGGGGATGAGGACACATATGTAATAACTTAATCAATAAAGAAATTTTAAAAAGATGGGAATTGTTATTTTGCTTCCTAAGAGGTAGAGTTGTGGATTCACAATTGAGGAAAACTATCCCTTTGTTTTGAGAAAACGATTACTATGGGCCTCTTAGTTATGCAAATATGAAGCAATTGAGACCCATTGTTATCCGGGAAGGCTAGGTCTTATTGGGAGTCCCAGGACTCCAATTTAATGGGATAAATTGCCTGCACTTTTCTGGGGAATGGGCTGTTACTTTCCTCAGTAAATGTGACTAAGTGATTGTTGCTTGGGGTGGTGTCATGTGTGTTCTTATGTTAACCACTTACAGGAAACCCAGAGTTGAGAGCCTGAGAACTGCAGAACCTGCAGGCATGCATTCTAGCTCAGCTGGACCACTGCCATAGTTTGACTCTGACTCATCTTGCCCTTGTTAGGAAATGTAAAATTAGCCCATTTTCTTCTGAGGATTTTGAGGGCCCATGTTTCTAGGGAAGGATGGTCTCACTGTATTTCATCATGGGTAGAGTTTCATTTTGGAACACAAAGTAAGGATTCAGGAAGGAGGTCTTGAGCTTGAATGATGGGAAAATGTCCCCCTGTCACAGCCCCCACCTGGGAAAATAGTATTTTATATTCCTCTGTGTGTTACCTGCTCCCTGAGGCAGACATTGTATCTGCTTTGCTTCTCACTGTATCCTCATATCTAGTGTAATGCCTAACACGCTACAAGCAATAAACATATACTTGCAGAATAAATGCATGACAGAATGAATAAATGCTAAAGCTGTTGACCAGAGTATGGCTGAAGATATAGCACTCTTACATAAAGTAATTTTACCTTAAATTATAAGATTTTTTCCTTACTCTTATTATTATTTTTAAATATTTTTAATTGATTTCAGAGAGGGAGAGGAAGATAGAAACATCAAAGAGAGAATCATGGGTAGGCTGCCTCCTGCACACCCCACACTGGGGATTGAGCCCACAACCTGGGCATGTGCCCTGACCAGGAATCGAACCGTGACCTCCTGGTTCATAGGTTGATGCTCAACCAGTGAGCCAAGCTGGCTGGGCTTCTCTTATTATGTTTAAGATACAAGGTTTATAGGAAAAACAAAGAAAAACGGATCCCTGGCCACACAGCTTTTAAAGAACCACCATTTGGGTCCTATTTTTAGTGCGTTCTATGTATCTGGCTGGAAATGGGTTGGTTTTACTGTCCAGTGTATGGGGACAATGCTTGAAATGTAGACATCATGATTCAGTAAAACCAAAATGAAAGCAAGTTCAGACTTTAAGCCACCTTCCATCTTTCATAGTAACAGAGAGTCCGCATCTAATGCTGGATCCTGAGACAAAAGCTTGCACGGGGCAACTGTCCCTCCACCCAAGTCCATTTCCTTCCAGAAGTGGGCCGATTGTCAGACCGCCAGAGGGAGGCTGGACCCCTACAGGATTGGCTTTGAGGATAGCTATTCTTCCGGAAAGTACACCATGTCTGCTTCTGGTTTGGCTTTGCAGTTTCCTGGAGTCATTCTTTTGTACAGAGGGAGCAAAGCCTTGCTAAATAGTGCAGCTCAATGAAACCCGTGTCAGATCTGCATTTCACATTTTTGCAATGCGCTGAACTTTTCCAGCTCTCATGAACTTTCCCTCGGTTCACTGGAGAGGGTGGGTCTTTGAGTCCCAGGAGACTTCTCACATTCTGTAGTTAAACAGCTGTTTCCAGAGGCCTGTTATCCTCACACCCACACACGCCTGAAAATAGCAGCCTGTCCCTCCCTGTACAGTCTGTGCTTTCAAAGGCACAGTTTGCTCAGTCCTGCCTTTCTGTCGCTTTCATTTTTCTTTTTGGTAAACAAGGAATCAGGCTATTCCGTTCAGTTGGCTACAACTTACTTTCAAAACACTTCAACCCTGGTAAGCAACGCAATAGTATAAATGCAATGAATGTGAATCAGGACAACCAACTTTCAGTGCTTGATTTTTTTTTTTTTTTTGGAAAGCATTGGCTCTTCCGGCACAAAGGAAATTGTTGTGTTGACTTGGAGTCTGTATGGGACATACCCGGGGCTTATTTATGAGAACTTACAGAAGAATCTCTCTCTCCTGCAGAAGCAGGCTCTGAAATTCGCACAACATAAAACTAACCATTTTAAAGGGAACAATTCAGTAGCATTGAGTATATTCACAATGTACAACCCCCTCTTCCTGGTTCTAAAACATATCCATCACCCCAAAAGAAACCTCAGTAGCCATTAAGTAGTCGTTCCCTCTTTCTCCCTCTGACCCTCAAGAATGGCAACCACCATTCTGTCTTCTTCCTCTGTGGATTTACCTATTCTGGACATTTCCTACAAGTGGAGTCATGTCTTCAGTATTCTTTTGTGTCTGGCTTCTTTCATTTAGTATAATATTTTCAAGGTTTATCAACATTGTAGCATGTTATCAGGACTTCATTCATTCTTATGGTTGAATAATAGTCATCACATGTACAAACAACATATATACCTTGTGTATCCATTCATCAGTTGCTGGACATCTGGGTGGTTTCTGCTGTTAAAGAAACAAATCCACAGGTCCAAAATGGCGTCACTTGTGCTAAAAGCCATTTTGCTACCGAAGCTAGATTTCACACCTGATCTACTTGCAGTTTCAGCCTCTCCCAGAAACATCATCTAATCACCCAGTCTTGAATTTGCTTCAAGCACCAGTGAAGTGATCTGTGCTGGTGGGCGCTCTCCATCCCCCACAAACCCCTCCAGTTCTCCTTTCCTAAGAGAAGATGCCTGGGCACAGGAATAGACCTTTCTATTCTTTTGTTACTAGCTCCCTTGCCCTACCCTTCTTCCTCTAAAAACCCTCCACTTAGTACAACCCCCTGCAGAGCCCTTCTAGTTGCCACATGGGGTGCTGCCCTCAATTAAAATCAAGTAGATCTCAAATTTACTCAATTTTATTTTGTTTGTTTTTTTAACACTTTACCTTTGGGCTATTATGAACAGTGCTGTTGTGAACACTGGTGTTCAAGTATCAGTTTGAATCCCTGTTTTCCATTTTGGGGAGGATATGCCTAGGAGTGGAATTGTTGGTTCTTATGGTAATTCCCCATCTCACTTTTTGAGGAACCACCAAACTAGTTTCCAAGGTGGCTGCACCATTTTACATTCCTACCAGTAATGCACAACAGCCCCAATTTCTCCATATCCCTACCAGCACTTGGTTTTCCCTCTACTTTTAAATATATATATATATATATATATATATATATATATATATATATATTGATTTCAGATAGGAAAGGAGAGGGAGAGAGATATAAACATCAATGATGAGAGCGAATCATTCATCGACTGCCTCCTGCACACCCCTCACTGGGGATCAAGCCAGCAACCCAGGCATGTGCCCTTGACCGGAATCAAACCCAGGACACTTCAGTCTGCAGGCTGACACTCTAGCCACTGAGCAAAACCAGCTAGGCATTTCCCCTACCCTTTTGATAATAATAAGCCTAGTGTGTTAGTAGTGGTACCTCACTGTATTTTTTATTTGCATTTCCCTAAGGACTAATGATGTTGAGCATCTTTTCAGGTGCCCCTTGACTATTTGTATATCTCCTTAGGAGAAATATCTATATAAATACTTTGCCCATGTTTAAGTTGGGTTGTCTTTTATGTTAAATTGTAAGTTGTTTATATATTCTGGACAGTAGACCCTTATCAGATATGTGATTTGCAAATATTTTCTTCTATTCTGTTGGTTGTCTTTTCATTCTCTTGATAATGTCCTTTGATGCACTTAAAGTCTTTTAATTTTGATGAAGTTCAATTTCACTGATCCTTTCTTACACAAAGGCCTGAAGGAGGGTAGTTTTCCTGAGTCTAGCTGACCAGCTATCTAATTTAACCCTCAGAATACTGTTGGAATGTACTTGTCCTGGTTGCAAAATTGCACCCACAGGTTTTATTTGAAGACCAAGTTCATTTAAAACCATCATATTTAGTTGTTTACAAATTGTCTTAGAAAATCTACTATTGTAAATCTAGCGCTTCTTGGATAGAATATGTTCATTACCATTGGGGTTTACAATACGAGGCTGTTGTTTAGAAAGAATGTAGTCTAGAGTTGATACCACCCAGTATTGTATCTCCAGTTTAGACCTCCCTTCTAGATTCTGGACTTCAACTGCCTGCATGACATCTCCTCATGACATCTCCTCATGGCATCTCAAGTTAGAACATTCCAGACCAAATCTTTGTTTTCTCTCCCACCCTTTACATGCTCAGCCTTTTCAGCTCTACATGTCAGCCAGTGTCAGCTTCATTCTCCCAGTAGCTCCCATTAAAGCATTGCATCCATCCTTGACTCATTCCTTTCTGCCATATCCTATATTCAGATCATTAGCAAATTCTGCTTGTTCCACCTTCAAAATATGGACACACCTTGAGTTGGACACTTCACCCCCACATCTTATTAGTCGAGATTCTTGTCTCCTTAAGGAGACAAGACACATGAAGATGTTTCCCTTCCTCCCCATAGTATCTTCTCCACACAGAGCCAGAGGGATCCTTTCCACTCCCATCATGCATGCCCCTTCCCCTAGCTCACTCTGCTCTAGCGCCCAGACCTTCTTGCTGTTTCTTGAGCGCTCCACTGGCTGTGTACTCTGTCCCTTCTGCCTGGAACGCTGCCCCTCCAGATGGCCACACAGCTCATGCCTCACTGCATTCAGGGCTCGGCTCCAAATCCCCTGTATCTGAGCATCAGCTTTACATCCCTCTAACAGAGCAAAACTCCTTCCCACGATGCCCCCAGCCCCCTTGCCCACACCCGAGTCTGCTCCAGCACAACTTGTCCTCCTTATCCTGCCTTGCTTTTCTTCATCACACTTCACACAGAGCTGTTTTTATGTAGCACATAATAGACACTTATTGCTTGGCATTATTTGTTTCCTCCAACACACACACACACACACACACACACACAACTGAATGGCTGAATAAAGAAAAATTCTGCCTTCCACACACACTGTATGACTTTCCTTCATCAATGTGAAGACTAGAGGGACTGGATGCATCGCTGTTCCTGTTTCCTGAGGACTTTAAGGTCAATGCTGCAGTGCTCTTTCTGAATTCCCAAGTTTATTTATTTTTAAATAGGAGTGGCTCCATTCGTGTGATACAGCCCACTGTGTTTCTAGTCCACTCTTGAGGAGTTCCTAAGTATGCACTCACACAACAGACCAGACCACTTTGAAGATGCCATTATAGATTTCCATGTGGAGTCCCAGAGGATTACAGCCAAGCCTGGAGCTTATGGGGAGTGCCCCATCCTTGGGACCTGTCAGGCCCCCAAGTCATCTTAGCGATAAATTCACAAGATTCCAGAAACTGTGATCATATCAAATGACAGACAGCATCCAACACGAGAGCAGTGACTCCTTTTGCTTCCTCTTTTGTAACAAAGGAAACGCGAGCCAAAGTTTCCAGATGTTGCTGTTTTTTTTTGACCCTTTTCAGCTGGGGAGAAAGAGTCTGACATTCAGCCCTAGCCGGTCTTGCTCAGTGGATAGAGCGTTGGCCTATGGACAAGCGGCCCTTTGATTCCCATCAATGTCACAGGCCCAGGTTGTGGTCTCGATTCCCAGTAGGGTGTGTGCTGGAGGCAGCCAATCAATGATTTTTCTCTCATCATTGATATTTCTATCTCCGTCTCCCTTCCTCTCTGAAATAAGTAAAAATAGATTTAAAAAGTAAAAATAAAATCTTCTCCTGAGGATGCTCTTGAGAACTGCAGCATCTGGAGCTGCCTCAACTAGAAATGCTTGGGGGTCCCCTCACATACACATACACAGGCTGGCTGGGAGCCATGGCTGACAGGTACAGGTTACCAGAGGGCCCTTGCTCAGGATACCACCGACTTTTGTTTATGCTCCTGAGTTCCCCATGGGATTAGGCAGTGAAGCTAGACCTTTTCTTAAACTACATCCTTGTTTTCCTCACTGCCTGACAGACCTCTCCTGTAAGTAGCACCCGATAAATTTCTTGCCCAAGGATCCCTATCTCAGGCTTTACTGAGGAAGTTCACGTCCAAGATATTCCTCTGATGGATGAACATGTGGGGCATGGCCTAGAAGGACAGCATTTTAGCAAGTTACTCAGATGTGGGGGACCCATCTGCATCGCTTTAAGACTCACATCCACAATCTTCACATCCCACCTATAGGAAGATTTCGTTGACTAGATGGTAATTCAATCTCATACAGATTGCTTCTAGGTGAGAGGAACTAGGTGATGGACAATTTCTTTCTAACCAGCCAGAATTGTCAGTGTAAGTGTAACATGTGGGTTGGCTTTGCTGAGGTTGGAAACCATTGGTGAACTCCTCGAGGTCACTAGAGACGCTCTCTGCATTTGTTCTCAGTCATTTTGTCTCAGGAGGTGCATATGGAATGTCCGAAGCCCTTGTTGCAAGAGTCAGCTCTTCTGTGGGAAAGGGCCGTGATGTATTGAAGTTTGAACCCCAAAGGTGCCTGTCTAGCTCCTCCCCAGCCCTAAGCTCATGAGGAAAAGAACCCCAGGGAGCGCCCCATTGGGGAATGGAAACAGGGTTCAATGAGGAGTCTATTCCGGGTGCTCTCCCACCAACCTGGGCCTGGAATTCGTGGTTCCCACAAAACCTCACACAGATGGCTGCAAGTTCGCTTCCAGAATGATGGAACTGAGCCACACCCCAAATGAAATGCACCTCTGGGTGGACTGGGGGCCCCCTTTCTATGCTTCCTTTCCTCCTCCTATTTGGCCCAGAACAGGGGTCAGGGATCGGCATGAAGTAGTCATCTGTTTCCAGCACACAGGAAAGGAAACGTCACAGTCAACATCTCACAGGGTTGGCAAAAGCCTTCTGCAGATTTTCCATGCTTTCTCATGACCTCAAAGTCTTCCCATTGCAAATTCAACCAATTCCCTTCTGTTTAGCTTTCACAGGACTTTCTACTGAGCTTCCCTGCTCAAAAACATTTTGAACAAAAGTCAAAACTCTGTGGAAAGACATGATATTACCAGAAATGTCTTTGTAAAATACACCAGCTATTCATCTGACATGCCTCGTGTTGTTCTGGGTAAGCCCCTGGGGAGCTGAACGCCAGGCCACGCTGCGGAAGACACCCGTGGAACCATGCTCTTGCTGGGAAGTGCGTCGCTATTCGCCCTCTTACCTTCCCACTGAGGGATCTTTTCATAAACGCCCCTCGCACAGCAGTAATCATGTATATTGTAGAGGCAATGCGCCCATGTGGGGACCTGCACGGGAATGTTCATGTAGTTCTGTGCTAGGAGAGGCTTTGCTTCCTCCAAATTACTGGCAGGCTTTATTTCTTAGGTCACATGAATCACACAATTGACTATATTTTTCCTTTTTGAGTGAGCCATCAGAAAGCTTACAGCCAAATTTTGGCTCATCTTTGGAGTGGAACCTGCATAATTTTTTTTCTATTTTCTTCCTGGTTTCATCCATCTGCACTTTATATATATTGATTTCAAAGAGGAAGGAAGAGAACTAGAGAGAGAGAAACATCAATGATGAGAGTCACACCGATCACCTGCCACCTGCACACCCTACACTGGGGATCGAGCCTGCAACCCAGGCATATGCCCTGACCAGGAATCGAACCGTGACCTCCTGGTTCATAGGTCAACTATAAACCATTGAACCATGCTGGCCAGATGAGAATAAATCTTAAAAGTTTCATCACAAGAAAAAAAACTTTAACTATGACAGATGTTAACCAAACTTATGGAAATCATTTCACAATATATATAAACATCAAATTATGTTAAATCATTATGATGTATACCTGAAACTAATATAATGTTATGTCAATTATACCTTGACATAAAGGTATAAATAAATCAAGAAGTAGCCTATATTCTGACATGGGATTAGAATTTACAAGGACAATGAAAATGTCAGCTCTGGTTATAAGCTGGGGGCAACCCGGATACAGAGTAGTACTTGCCAAATCCGTGCAAAATGAGCAGGAAAGGAACATTCCTGCCTATTTGAGAAAACAAAATGAGGTCAGAGGGTGTTGGATAGGGGAAGTGGTTGGGGGGCAAGTCCCATGAGGCATGGATATCCTGGCAGCAGCCCCAGGCGACTAAACAAAAGCCTGCAAACCATAAGAACACATCTACTCTAATGGTTCTGCATAAGTTAGCCCAAACAATTTGTCTCTCCTTTGAAAGGTATTTGCAAGAGGTGGTCTGGTCATCTTAGCATAGGATGTATTTCCTCCTCATGTAACATTTACTTTAAAATGATTATCTGAGCAACCAGATCCAGTGGGAAAGGAAGTGTGGAAGAATGTCAAGAGGAAGAGAGTTCTGGAATTGTTAGTACTCTGCAGTGATCACAAACATTTTTTGTCTTTGTTTTTTGTTTCTTTCATTGTTTTTTTGGGACATTACCCAGGAAACAGTTTTGAAGAAAAACCAAGAAAAGCACAAATAAAAATAATAGTTAATAGAAATACTACATATGTAATAGTTCCCACATGGGATCTAACCATGACCAATGGCATGAAAACTCAACTTTTGGAAAAACTCAAGCCCCAAAATACACATTGATAGTTTTAGGGTGTAAGTGAACTTTAAACTATTGGCATAGAGTTGGAAATATATGAGCTGTAAATGGTTGAGAGGTTTCATTAAAGCAGGTCCTTGTTTATAAGTTTAAATTTAGCAATTTTTTCATGCTAGTCACTGAAAATGATGCTGAAGCTAAATTCAAAGACTCTACATAGCCCAGTTGGTGTGGCTCAGTGGTTGAGCATTGACCTATGAACCAAGAGATCACAGTTCGATTCTAGGTCAGGGTACATGCCCGGGTTGCAGGCTCAATCTCCAGTAGGTAGGGCTGTGCAGGAGGCATCCAATTAATGATTATCTCTCATCATTGATGTTTCTCTCTCTCTCCCTCTTCCTCTCTAAAATCAATGCTATATAATAAAAGGCTAAAAGGCAAATCGACCGAATGGTAGGAACGATGGGTTTCTATGATGCACATTGACCACCAGAAAGCAAACACTCAATGCAGGAGCTGCCCCCTGGTGGTCAGTGCACTCCCACAGGAGAGCGCTGCTCAGCCAGAAGCCCTGAGCTGAGCTCAAGGCTGGCAAGCATAGCAGCGGTGGCGAGAGCCTCTCCTGCCTCCACGGCAGCCCTAAGGATGTGCGACTGCCAGGATAGGGGAGCAGGCTTAAGCCGGCAAGCGGACATCCTCTGAGGGCTCCCAGACTGTGAGAGGGTGCAGGTCAGGTTGAGGGACACCCCCCCCCAAGAGTGCATGAATTTAGTGCACCAGGCCTCTAGTTAAAATATATCAGCCCTAGCTGGTTTGGTTCAGTGGATAGAGCATCAGCCTGCAGACTGAAGGGTCCCAGGTTTGATTCTGGTCAAGGGCACATGCCCAAGATGTGGGCTCAATCCCCAGTAGGGGGCATGAAGGAGGCAGCTAATTAATGATTCTCCTTCATCATTGATGTTTCTATCTCTCTCTCCCTTCCTCTCTGAAATAAATAAAAATAATTTTTAAAAATATGTATTAAAACAGCAACGAAAACCAAAGATTCTAAATAGCTCTTCCATGGCTATTTCCCCTTACATTGCTTTAATGAATCCTTTTTTCCCTGGGTCATTGTTGCCCATGCCAATGAGAAGCCCGAGACCCAGGCTCTCCCTTCCCCAGCCTGTGCAGATGCTCAGTCCTTTCTAGAAGGAAGCCTGACAGGTTGCTCTGTCTTAAGGCTTTTTCATCATCTGGCTAGAAAACTCCAAGCTGACAGCAGGGAAAGCTGAAAAACAACTTCAATCAGAACAAGACACCCAAGGCAGATTTGTCAATCATCCCTGTGAGATGGAGTTAGAGCCTGGTGGAGGGGAGAGGTTTTCACTCTAGAAATGTTCATCAGTAGGACTGGACTCTGGAAGAAGGACACTAAACCCACTCAAGAGTGATGGTACATGCTGGCCCTGCCTCTTATTGGGACCTCCGACTGGCAGTCAGGCTTATACCCCGCCACAGGCGATGGAAAGCTCTCTCTGAAAACCTCACACAATAAAAAAAAGAACCAGGCCTATGTGCATCCATTATTTATTGCCACAAGTAATGTTGCATATCAAATCACCCCAAAACTCAGTGGCTTAAAAACCAACTAGTTATTATTGCTCATGAGTCTATAGGACAACTGAGTGGATATATATATATATATATATATATATATATATATATATATATATTTCACAGAGGAAGGGAGAGAAACATCAATGATGAGAGAGAATCATTGATCGGCTACCTCCTGAATGTTCCCTACTGGGTATGGAGCCCGCAATGGCATGTGCCCTGACTGGGAATCAAACTAGGACTTCCTGGTTCAGAGGTCGATGCTCAACCACTGAGTAACACTGGCTGGGTGGGTGGTTATTTTATTTTTTAAAAATCTATTTTTATTGATTTCAGAGAAGGGAGAGAGAGCGATAGAAACATCAATGATGAGAGAGAATCATTGATTGGCTGCCTCCTGAGGATTGAGCTTGCAACCCAGGTATGTGCCCTCAACTGGAATCAAACCCAGGACCCTTCAGTCCACAGTCTGACGCTCTATCCACTGAGCCAAACCAGCGCTGGTTCTTTATTTTTTCTGTTTATACACACATCTGTGGTTAGATGTAGGTCAAGTTGATGGCTCTGCTGATCTTGGCTGAGCCTTCTCATATATGGGGATTGTCTGGCTGGCGTGTTTACATGGTATATGCAAGGGTCCAAGAGGGAATGGAAGCTCCAAGACCACTTGAAGCCTAATGCTTGGAATTGTTAGACAGTCACCTCTGCCACATCATATTGGCCAAAGCAAGCTACAAGGCCAGCCTAAATTCAAGGGATGGGGACTATACACTGTTGTTTAGAGAGGCTCTGCACAGCCACAGGCCACAGAGTGAGGCTACATAAAGGGGTGACAAACTGGGGTTATCATTGCAATGAATCTACCATGCCAGCTTTATATATCTTTCTATAATTTCTGGACAGTTCAGGCCACATTTGAGCCATCAATGGAAGAATCCAGTAAAAATAAGAAGGGATAGACAGTCTACCTCCAATTCCCATTAACGTTTTCGGATTTTTCTCCCAGTACCAAAGGTAGAAATTAATACTTATATTGAAATACAATAGCCAGACTCTGAATTTTTCCATGTGATCAATTACATGACTTCTGTCCCTGTCTGTACTTCAAACACATGAGCATATGGCTCATGGAGATATGAAAGGCAGACAGGGCTTTCAGACAGGAAATGCATCATGTATGTAAATTGCAGCCGCGGAGAGAAGACACTCCGCATTGAAGCAGGGAATGGAATTAGTCATCCAGGAACCAAACTAGGGTGATGGCTGTGATCTGATGCCGTCTCATGGGCTAGGCCAGAGCTGATGCGGAGCTAAGTGTTAGCTAAATGAGCACTCTTCTATTTTCCTGACCCATTGACTGGTTGCTTCCCACCCACATCACACCAAGGCTGGGGATCAAGCCTGCAACAGACACACACACCCTTGGCAGGAATCAAACCTGTGACCCTTCAGTCCAAGGGCCAATGCACTAACCACTGAGCAACCGGCTAGGGCAGTTATGCACTTTTAAAATTACATAGGACCATACATACGCATTGTCCCAATGTCAGTTTCTTGACTTTGATACCACACTGAAATAATGCATGGTTTAACCATTGGAGAGAACTGGGTAAGGAGATACAGGGCCTCTCTGTACAGCTTTCTATGGATTCATAAAATGTAAAAAAAAAGTGCATTTTAAAATTCATGAAACTGGCTAATACAGTATATGAGAACTTGCATGACAATGGCTCAATAAATGTCAGTTATTCTCTTTGGAATATGGATTCAAGATGGCCACCAAGTTCTTGCCACTCTTATCAGCCAGAGATGGTCTTTCCCCCCGCCCCCACCTTTCCCCCCCAATCTGCCTGAATCTAGTTTGGCTTTGTCACTTGCTTTGACCAGTAGAATGGAGCAAAGTTTCTCCATGTAACTTCCAAGCTGGGCCTGGAACCGTGCTCCAAGGAAGGCGAGCCACGGGGAGAGTCATGCAGAGCAGAATGGGGCTCTCCAGTCCATAGACCCAGCTGAGCTCCCAGTGGGCAGCCAGCACTCACCCTGAGCCATGTGAGGGAGCCAGCAGGGGTGTTCCAGCCCAGTTAGAGCCCTAGATTGCTGTATCCCCAAGTGACAAAACATGGGGCAGCATAAGCCCCATGCCCCTGCCCGCCATGTACATGGGCCATTGTGGTCACCCCAGTCCAGTCCAGCTTCCAGATTATCAGAGCCCTAGGTGACCCCAGGAGGAGCAGAAGAATCACCCAGTGGAGTCTGATCAATCATAGCCATGAAAAAGAATAAATGGTAATTGTGGTTTTAAACCACTAAAACACTTATTATTATGGAGAAATTCAGAGCAGATTAAGAATGGTCTAGCCCAATCAGTGGTTGAGCATAGAACTATGAACCAGGAGGTCAGGGTGCAATTCCTGGTCAGGGCACATGCCTGGGTTGCAGGCTCGATCCCCAGTGTGGGGTGTGCAGGAGGCAGCCGATCAATGATTCTCTGTCATCATTGATGTTTCTGTTTCTCTCTCCCTCTCTCTTCCTTTCTGAAATGAATTAAAAAATCCTATATAATGAAAGGCTAATATGCAAATTGACTGAACTGCAGAACGACTGATTGCTATGATGCACAGTGACCACCAGGGGGCAGACAGATGCTCAATGCAGGAGCCATAAGCCAGTTTCATGGCTGGTGAGACCAGCGGTGATGGCAGGAGCCTCTCCCACCTCTGTGACATCAGTAAGGACCCCTCAGGAGATGTCTGCCAAGGGGTCTTGGACTGCGAGAGGGCACAGGCCTGGCTGAGGGACCCCCCCCCCTCCCAGTGCACAAATGTCGTGCATTGGGCCTCTAGTATATATATATTTAAAAAAGAATTAAACAATCTAGAGAGCACTTTTCAAACTGTTATGTGTGTACAAATAACCTGGAGACGCTGTTAAAATGAGATTCTGACCCAGCGCACTCAGATTCTGCTTTTGGTGCTGATGCTGCCAACCCTGGACCACACTTTGAGCTGCAGGGGTCAGTCAGGAGGGCATCTCTCCCAGCCTCCATATGTCAGAGCCAGGCCTGGAAGGAGGCACCTGCATTTCGGCTGGGAGATGTTTTCATCGGAACACGTGGAATTCACTATTGCGAGGAGGTGTGCTGTGTTTGCACGGGCACCTGCCTGTGGAAGACCCTGTCCAGAAACTGATCTTTCCCCTCCCCCACAGTGGCTTGGACTTGGCCGAATGGGCAAAGAGCTGCAGAACAGCTAACAGGATGAGAGCCACCCAAGAAGACAGCCACTGCATTTCATATTTCAACAGTCATTCCAGTACCGCACATCTAGGACAACATGCAGAAGTAGACACAGGAAAAAGAGACCATGCCAGGATTTGCAGCAAATGTACGGGCTTGGCCAGAAGGTGCGGTGAAATGTAGGTCTTATTATCCTTCCATTAAAAACCCTTGCAAGGCTTCCAAGCTCATTCAGGGGAAAAGGCCAAATCTCAAAATTCAGATGATGCTTTCTCCCCCTCCCCCACCATCTTTTGCTCTCTCTCCTCCAGCCACCGTGGCTTTCCTGCAGGTGCCCGGACACTGCAAGGATGGCCTGCATCCCTGTCCTTTCCTCTCCTGGGAGCCCTCTTCCTCAAGAAACCCCAGTGGCTTGCTCCCCCACCTCCCTCAGCCTGCTTGGGTGCCACTGTCTCAGTAAAGTCTTCTAGAATCATCCTCTTACCACTGCAACGCTCTAGCCCACCCTAGGCTCTTCCGATCACCCCTCGATGGCGCTACCCATCTTCCCTGCTATAAGGCCTGTTACTGCCTACTCTGCTCATGACCACAATGTACATTCTGGATGGGAAAGGAAGTTTGTCTGCATTGTTCACTGCTGTATCCTAGAGCCAGAAACAGCTCCTGACACATGGTGGACACTCAAACATTGGTTTTGATTGAGTAAATAACTAGTAACATTATTAACACGGGCCAACGAAACATTTAAGTAGGAAGTCTATATCTGCAATGTCTAATGACAACTGTCTTAGTCAGTTTGGGCTGCTGTAATAAAATACTACAGAGCCTTAAAAAACAAACAGATTTCTTACAGTTCTGCAGGCTGTGAAGTCCAAGATCAAGGTGCTGGCAGATGTGGTGTCTGCTAAGGGCTCTCTTCCTGGTTCATAGACAGTTGTCTTCTTGAATCCTTACCTGGCAGAGAGCAGAGAGTAGTAAGTTCTTGTGACCTTTACAAGGGCACTGATCACATTGACGAGGACCTTTCCCTCATGACCTCGTCTAATTCCAATCCCCCCCAAAGGCCCCACCTCCTAATACCATCACATTGAGAGGTAGGATTTCAACCTGTGAATTTGGGGAGGACACAAATATTCAATCCGTAATAGATGCCATTAGCCCCATTGAGCACTTGAAATATATCCAAATTGAGATGTCAAATACACACTGGATTTTTTGTTGTTGTTGTTAATCCTCACCTAAAGATATTTTTTCCATTTTTCTTTTAGAGAGTGGGAGGGAGGGGGAACAGAGACAGAGACAGAGACAGAGACAGAGAGAGCGAGAGAAAGAGATGATGTGAGAGAAACATTATCAATTGGTTGCCTCCCCCATGCACCTAGAACAGGGCTGGAGCTCCAACCTGCAACCCAGGTACATGCTCTTAACTGGGAAGCAAACCCAAGTCCCTTTGGTACATCGTACCGACGTGCTAACCACTGTGAGACTCTGGCCAGGGGTACACACTGGATATTTTGTTTGTTATCCTCACTGAGGATATTTTCCCATTGATTTTTGGAGAGAAAATGGAAGGGAGGGGGAGAGAGAGAGAAACATCAAAGTGAGGGAGGCACACCATTTGGCCTAAATGGAACCTTTGACTGGAATTGAACCTGGGACCCTTCAGCCTGTGGGCCAATGCTCCATTCACTGAGCCAAACCGGCTAGGGATACACACTGGGTTTTAAAGACTTAGTCCCAAAGAAAAAGATGTCAAATATCTCATAAATTTTCTTTAATATTGATTACTTGTTGAGATAACATTTTGGATAGACTGGGTAAAATCAATCTATTATTTAACTTATATAATTTTCACCTGTCTTCTTTTACTTTTTTGAGTTGCTAGAAAATTTAAAATGGCACTCACATTATATTTCTCCTAGACAGTGTTAAGCTCTATGCCTATCTTCACACTCACACAGGCAGCCACATATAGAAACAGGAAGCCTGCTGTTAGTGAGTTCGCTTGGCCGAAAGAAAAAAAAATCGCGAGATTAACTGATACTTGGCCATCCTTCCACAGGTTAGCAAAATATTGCTCATGGCTCAGAGAAGATGGACGGGTTGGCGGCAAAACCTGTGTCTGAAAATATGAGGTTTCTGGAGATACATGTGCAGTTAGGTGCACATATTCAACATATCTGGTCGCACTTTCATGCATGCTGCATGTATTAACGTATTATTGAAAATACTGATTAGCAACTTACTCAAAGAGACTTAACTAGATATTTTCTATTTGAAATTGGATATAAAGAAATCTGGATGGATCCTAACCTGCTTAGTATCCCTCGTGACCACGTCTACCTGTATTCCTTTCAATGGTAGAAAAACAGAGGTGCGGTTACTTTTTATTCATTCAACAAAATATTTGAACCAGGCACAGTTCTGGCTATTGGGGACATAGCTATGTAAAAAACTGATGAAAATTCTTGCTTTCATGAAATTTCCCTCAAGTGGGGCAGGCAGGTAATAACCAGTAAATTTAAAAAGTATATCTCCTGGCCGGCATGGCTCAGCGTGGCTCAGTGGTTGAGCGTCAACCTATGAACCAGGAGGTCACGGTTTGATTCCAGGTCAGGGCACATGCCCGGGCTACAGGCTTGATCTCCACTAGGGGGCGTGCAGGAAGCAGTTGAGCAATGTGTCTCTTATCAATGTTCTATCTCTCTCTCCCTCTCCCTTCCTCTCTAAAATCAATAAAAATATATTTAAAAAAGAAAGAAAGTATATCGAATGAGTTATAAGTAATGTGAAGAAACTATTGCAGGGGCAGGAGCATAGGGAAGCTGGAAGGCCAAGGCCTCTTTGGTGAGTGGTCTTGCAGCTGATCGGCTAGGTAGGGTAAGGCCTTCCACATAGAGGGAATGCAATGTGCAAAGGCCTGGAGGATGGAGGACCCAAAGATGGAAAATTGGCTCTGAGTGTAATGGGGAGCCACTGGGGCTTCTGGACAGAGGCATGGCATGGTCTTTCTTCCTTTTTCAGACCATTGCTCTGCCTGCCTCATGGAGAAGAGGTTGTAGGGGACCAGGGTTAGACCCATGAGAAAACTATGGCATTAGCCTGCTAGAGAAGACTGTGTCTGGGACCAGGACGGCCCAGTGGGAGTGGGGAGAAGTGGTTGGATTTGGGATGTACTTGTTTTCCCCTTCATTTCCTTGGAAGCCAACTAGAGGAAGTAAAGATCTGGGTGTCATCTTGGGGTAAAATCTGGATGTTTTTATCACAAGAAAATGCAGCTCCACGCTAGTGCAAGCTAATGGTGGGATTCGGAATCAGAGCTGCCTGCCTCAAAGCCGTGTATTCTGTCTCTTCAACCATACACCTGCTCTCAATGGTGAAGAAAAATTAAATTCCAGATAAGGGATATTTAGATTTCACGGAGAGTGAAACATCATGGCATTTGATAAAGGTCGCAGGAAGGATTTTTATGTTTACTTGTCGGGAATAAATATGCATCCGGTCTGGCAAAATGCTAGGCCCCCACTGAGAGCTTATTAAATATCTTCTGGTGACAAAATGCTAATTAATGATTTAATGTATTTTGAAGCAGAAGTACATTATGAAACATGCGATTTACATAACAAGATTTCCAAAATACCTTCCATTTCTCCATCTTATTCCCTAATATTCTCTACCCTATAGAATGGTACATACTGAAATGTTGTCATTTTACATAGTTGTTCTTTCCCATGAGTAGTTTCCTAAGGAATTTAAAGTTTCCTAAGATATTATTCTCTGGAGGGAAGGAGAGAAGGGGAGAGGAGAACAGGGAAAGGCGCATGGAGGGAGGGAGGGAAGGAGGGAGGGAGGGTGGGAGGGAGGGAGGGAGGGAAGAAAATACCATTTTCCTATCCACCCATAAGATTCTCAGCACTTGAGTATTTCAGACCAGTCAAACCTATAGCTATGCCATGAGAATGCTCAATCCAGGCATTCTAACTCCCGACTGGTGAAAGTTGTTATAATTATGGTTTAGCCAACACTCCCTTATGGAGTCACTCCCAGAGTCCCTCAGGGCTGCGTGATGCGAACTACAGGCTGGCCTCACCAAGGTTCCCAGGTGTGGGCAGGAATCATCCAGGCCTTGTCAATCTCCATGTTTCCTCCAGAGGCCATGGAATACCGGCGTCACTTTTTCCCCAGGGGACAGACCTGCCTGTCCAGTCTGTGCTGCGGCCATCATGTTGGCAGTGCAGAGTGGCCCCTGCTTATAGTAATGAACTATAAAGAGACTTTTCTCTCCAAGATGATGCTGGGAGCTAGGCTGCAGTTCTCAGAATGCACCCCATGGAGTCTGGAGCCTAAGAGGAAAAAATCTCTTAGGTTCCACTGCCTTTAGATTTCCTCTGTTTCCCACCTCCTGACATTTTGATTCAAGTGACAGTCCAAGTAAGCATAAAGGGGAGAAATGTACCCGATTGGCATGTCCCCTGCAGGTGTGGGAGGGGGGCATAAATGGGATTGCTGGCTTTTCTAGCTCAGGGTTCATTAGGAGCCAACTGGGCCTCAGGTCCTGCCTAATCCCAGCCAGCAGCCTCATTGCCAGCTGCCCCCTTGCCATGACTCTTAGGTAGCACCCTGGGGACACTCATCCAAACATCTGTGGCCCCCAAACCCTGAGGTCTGTTGTCCTCATTCCCCCTTGCCCGGGAACAAATGGACCGAACCCCAAGGTGACCTTCTCTGCCTAAATGAGTGGAACTAGGAGTAAATGGGTTCCAGTGTCTACTCCAAAAATCATTTCAAGACTTCTACAGAAAAAAAGAAAACAATACTAGGTCATTAGTGGCCAGATTCCCTCAATGAACTTCTAAGAAACAATGGTGCTTTACTCCTTCCTATTTGAAGTTTTCTTAGCCCAGCCGGCATGGCTCAGTGGTTGAGCGTCAGCCTATGAACCAGGAGGTTACAGTTCGATTCCCCGTCAGGGCACATGCCCGGGTTGTGGACTCGATCCCCAGTGTGGGGTGTGCAGGAGGCAGCCAATCCCTGATTCTCTCTCATCATGGATGTTTCTACCTCTTCCTCTCCCTTCCTCTCTGAAATCAATAAAAATATATTTAAAAAATAAAAAGCAAGCTCCCCTAAAAGATGAGATGACAATGCATTCAACAAGAACAGGCTTGAATATTATAATTTCCAAACTACTGGTTTTTTAATATTTTTTCAGCCTCTAGCACCTCTGTAACTAAAAAGAAAAAAACTTCAAGAAACTCGAAATCAGCTCTAATTCTTTCATCTAAGCGAAGATTTCCAAGTGACAGTAGCCCATCTAAACACCTGAGGAATTAGATAAGAACCTCATCTGACGCTTGGAATGCCGAATTGCTCATTCTGTAAAAGCAATTACATTTGCCTGCAAGCTCATCTCCTCTGCCTTGGTAATTCTCCAGGCTGCTGAAATACCACATTTGCAAACGAACTCCCACAATATAACCTATCCAGCTTTTGCCTCCACTGAGGCTCACCCACGCAGGCATCTTGTAGAACCAGACAGCAAAAAAGCCCAGGCCCTGATGGGGAGACAGTGGGTCAGCAGTTCAGTGCCGTGGGCATTACATCCCTGTCAGTATCTGTCTGAAAATCACATAGTGAGACCCACTACCGAATGATGAGAAAAGGACAAACTCAGTGGCGGTACTGATTGGCACTTGTCCCTCCCTCCCAGGACACACTATGGGGGTCTTATCCCTCCACTAATAAAAACCATAAGCTTTTCATATTTTTAGTAAAATTCTCCATGTCCTCCTTATTCCCCTGTCAGCACAGTTATTCACAATTCATAGAGTACGCTTTGAAAATTACTTTACCATGATTGGTTATAGCTCTAGTTCTAATCACAGTATTTTTAAAAATATATTTTTATTGATTTCAGAGTGGAAGGGAGACGGAGAGAGAAATAGAAACATCAATGATGAGAGAGAATCATCGATTGGCTGCCTTCTGCACGCCATTCACTGGGGATCGAGCCCACAACCCGGGCATGTGTCCTGACCAGAATCAAACCATGACCTCCTGGTTCATAAATCAATGCTCAACTACTGAGCCACGCCAGCTGGGCTAATCATGGTGTTTTTAGGATATAATATGTATAAAATAAGTTATCAACTGTATTTTTAAAAAAATATTTTTATTGATTTCAGAAAGGACAGGAGAGAGAGAGAGAGAGAGAGAGAGAGAGAGAGAGAGATAAAAACTATCAATGATGAGAGAGGATCATTGATTGGCTGCCTCCTGCACACCCCCCCCCCCACTGGGATCCAGCCCACAACCTGGGCATGTGCCCTTGACTGGAGCTGAACCTGGGACCCTTCAGTCTGTAGGCTGACGCTCTATCCACTGAGCCAAACAAGATAGGGCCAACTGTATTTTTAATAATGTAAAATATACACATTTTACTTTACTACCTAGTTTCTCTACTTTTCCCTTAACTATTGAGAGACAAATCAGCAATATTGGGCAAGCAGGACCGGAACATAGGAAATGCCTGGGGACATTTTTAAGATGACAAGTGGGCAAACTTTTGATCAAGATGGCATTAAGTCTATAGCTTGAGGATTTCTCAGTTCCAAACATTTCAAATTGTTATCTATATATATAAAAGCCTAAGTGACCAAACAACCAAATGACTGGTTACTATGATGTGCACTGACCAGCAGGGGGAGGGTGAAGGGAGGGGAAGGCAAATGATAACACAGGAGCTGCCTCCTGGTGGTCAGTGCATTCCCACAGCCAACCTCCTGTGGCCAACCCACAGCCTACAGCCCCTCCCCCAGCCAGCCAACTGCCTGAAGCTCCTCCCCCCCACCAGCTGGCCCGATCGGCCCTGATGGCCAGCCTGGCTGAGGGACCCCACCCATGCACGAATTCATGCACCAGGCCTCTAGTAGAAAAATAAAACTGAAAAACCTAAGACCATACTTAAAGTAAGGTAAACAGCTCTGCAGGGCAGAAATGGTACAGAAGCATGTACACACTGGTGATGCAGTTGAGCCTGGGCCCACACGAAGGGAGAGGGGACAGGAGTTTGGGGTGCAAAAGAGTAAAAGTGCCCATGGGAGATCTAAACTCCAGCCCAGGGGAGTGCATGCAAGGAGCTGACATCTGTCCCTAACATGTCTACCAAATTCCTAGAGTCACAAAATTGTCTGCCAAGTACTTTTCCTCCCATGAGCATCATAGCCCTTTTCCACAGCATCCTGCTTCTGACCCGTTTCAGTACTCCCTTAAATGGTTTTCCTGCTTTTTAAGTTTCCTTATAAAATCAATTCAATTAAAATCTTTCAAAATTTATTACTTCATCATACCATTATGTGGCTCCAAACCCTTGTTATTAGCTCTCTACTAGTAACAGAAATATTCCAGATCTTTCTCATTCTGTTGCCATTCAGAGCCCTATGCATGCTGGCCCCAAGCCTGAGGATTTGGAAAATGAAGGCTGACATTGGACACTTTGGGTTGCACGTTCCAGCTTCCATTCCTCCTGGTTGTCTTCTAGGGACACTCCTTTGCCACTCCCAAGGGGTTTGGGTAAGGTTGACACCATCCCAAGCAACCAGAGACAATCCCAGGGCATGCCATCCATGGGAGTGAGTGACATGAGGACAGGCACCGACCAAAAGTCAATCCCACCAAAGCCAATCTGTGGTCTTGAGTTTCAACTTTTGGGAAAGAGAAACTCTCATTTGGCTGAGGTTGCTGAGCTGCAAGGACATAAGTGAGAGAGTTCAACCTGCTGTTAACAAGCTTTCTCCATGTCAGAGAGTGGCAGGTTCAAAGGCCAGGGAACCATTAAGAAAACAGGAGTCCTAGGCCATTTGGCTCAGCAGATAGAGCCTCCGCCTGTGGACTGAAGTGTCCCAGGTTTGATTCCAGTCAAGGGCACATGCCAGGTTACAGGCTTGGTCCCTAGTGTGGGGCGTGCAGGAGGCAACCAATTCATGATTCTCTCTCATCATTGATGTTTCCCTCTCTCTCCCTCTCCCTTCCTGAAATCAATAAAAATATTTTTTTAAAGAAAGAAAATAGGCAACATGAGTTGACCAAGGACTCTGCTCGCTGGACAATCTCAACGTGAACTTTTGCTTTCTACTTTCAGAATATCTTTGATTTCTTATGGCCACCAAGCTGTAGACCTCTCAAGGGCTTGCTCCTTCTAACTTCTCCTGCTTCACAGTTTTTATACCTAAAACAGCTAATCAAGTCATTGTTAATTACATGACGCTTATTTATTCCAAAGAAGAGAATAACTTGCCTCTTGCTGCTAGCTTTGACTTTCAGTCTAGTCCCTGCCAGAAGGAGCAGGGTTTCGCAACTAGGGTTTCTCCCTGATTCAAATCCCAAAGCCACATCTCAGCCTTGCTTTTCTGCTCCCACTCTCTCTGATGAAGATTTAGGAAAAAGGCCTGGTATGCATTGGACCCACCACATCCATTCATTTTCCTTCTTAGACACTTAGAGCTCGTGAGAAAGTCTACTTTTGCAGAATGCTAAAGATAATAAATTCAGGGGTTCTCAGACTGTGGTCTCTGGCCCAGCAGCAGCAGTGTCGCCTGAAGACTTAGCAAAACACAAATTCTCAGGCAAACCTATGAGTCAGGAACTCTGATTGGGGCCAAGTTTTAGTTTGCGTCGTACAAACTATTCAACCCCTTGACTAGATGGAGCGTTTTTCAACCACTTAGTATGTGCTCTAAAGCTCAAAGGTCGTTTGTGGTTCTTGGCACGTGAAAAAACATGCCCTTAGGAAACACAATCTCCAGATCAGAGCTGGGGGTTAGGATGCCTAATATTTTCTGAGAATAAATACAAGATCAATGATACAATTTCTTCTTAACCTCTTCACCCCTTCACCCCTAAACCTCGATTTTCACAGACATAAATAGGAAGCAAATCCACTTTGGCTTGAAGACAGCTTTTGCTACACACACACACACAAAATTGATTTCAGAGTGGAAGGGAGAGGGAGAGAGAGGTAGAAACATCAATGAGAGAGAGAACCATTCATTGGCTGCCTCCTGCATGGCCCCCTACTAGGGATCGAGCCCACAACCCGGGCATGTGCCTTTGACTGGAATCGAACCCAGGACCCTTCAGTCCACAGGGTAACACTACCCTCTAAGCCAAACCAGCTAGGATGACTGATTTTGCTATTGAAAGGCTGATTATGGAAGAGGCCAGAACCCTTTCTCAGGGACCATGGCCCATAGGACACTTGCTTAGGCAACACCGTGACAGATGGTACTCACAGAGCAGCCAGGATTGAATTTCAGCATTGAGAGTTGACTTCACAGCTGAGAACAGCTTGGAATCTCTCATCTAAGCCTGATTTTGTAGCTGCTCTTGGCATCTGTCCTTGAAATTCTTTCTACTCAAAGTGTGGGCCTTTGCCCTGCAGCACAGGCATTACCTGGGAGCGGTCAGAAATGCAGATACTCGGACCCCACCCTAGACCTACTGAAGCAGAACCTGAACTTCAACTAGATTGCCAGGTGGTTGTGTACACATCACAGTTTGAGAAGAACTGCTTTAAACCGATCTTTGCAGAAATGCAATAGGTGAGGGATTCTGTCAAGCCAAGACAAAATATAGCTGAGAAAGTAATCTGAGATCAACCAGATTGAGCAGTGAGGTGCTTTGTCAGAGGATATATATAGCCCCGAAATGAGTAACAATCATCAGATCTCATAGCTTGCTTTAGGCCCTGGGGGTTACTATGACAAAATGTTTTAAAGTACTGGAACCATTATCATGACTCTAGCTTTAAATATAAGGGAGACAGAAAATGAAGGATAAATATAAGGTTGACTTTCATGGTCAGCATGCAGAAGGGGTGACTACCACCAGGGACGTGAGTGGTTTTCCATTGCAGGTCAGGCATTCTGAAGTGGCTGAGTGCACGCCTAATGACAGATGAGGGACTGGGGACCTTACTTGTTCTTCTTGAGGAGGGGGGTCGATCCTGCAACCCGGGAAAATAAAGCAGCTGAACCACATCCACTATGTGCTATTGCAGCAAATTACAACAATTTTAAATCAATATGGAACTTCACGATGCACTGAGTCAGTTTTTTAATAAGAAAAAAAATCAAGACAGCCAAGCACTACATTACTAAGGCCATCAAAGTGATGTTGTCCTGTAGAGACATACATGATGACTTTGCGAGTGGTCTTGGAATAACCAGTGAAAGAGATGGTCTAACTCCATACATAACAGACACCCAGCCCTAGCCAGTTTGGCTCAGTGAATAGAGCATTGGTCTGGGGACTGAAGGGTCCCAGGTTCAATTTCAGTCAGGGGTATAGGCCTGGGTTGCAGGCTCAAACCCCCAGTGGGGGGTGTGCAGGAGGCAGCTGATCAATGATTCTCTCTCATCATTGATGTTTCTAGCTCTCCTCTCCCTTCCTCCCAGAAATCAATAAAAATATATTAAAACAACAACAAAAAACCAGGCACCCAATCAATACTCATTCAAAGAACACTAGCAGTAGCTCCCATTAACAAAGCATTTACTGTGTCTGGGCACAGGTCTAGGTGCTTTGCAGGTTGCAACTTGTTCCATCCCATCTCCTCTTTGAAGTGGGTGCTATTATCAGCCTATTTTACAGTCAGTAAGCATTCACAGAGAGTGTGAATCATTTACCCAAATTAAGTGAAACGGGGGATCGGAGCCAGGCAGTGGCCAGCAGAGTCAACCTCACTGCATGGATGAGCAATGCCACCAGAGCTCGAAAGTCAGACAAAATCTGGGCAAGAGCGAAGTGGATCTAAGAGCCAGCAAGGTCAGGGCTGTGACAGCATGCTTCTATTTCGGGGGTGGGGGCGTCTGAGTCTCTCTCTGTCCTTGTTTTCTCATTTTCCAACCAATTTGGGACCCTTCCCAGAGCTTCTGTCCTTCCCTCCTTAAAAAATATATATATTTACATTCATTTCAGAGAGAAAGGAAGAGGAAGAGAGAGATAGAAACATCAATGATGAGAGTCATTGATTGCATGCCTCACACTGGGGATCCAGCCCACAACCCGGGCATGTGCCCTGACCGGGAATCGAACCATGACTTCCTGGTTCATAGGCTGACACTCAACCACTGAGCCACGCTGGTCCAGCCTCTGAGAACCCTTTTTAAATTATGAATTGCATGAATATTAGCCACCTTTATTTCCAAGGTAATCTCTTTCCTAATCCACAAGGTGTTTTTTTTTCTTTTTTTTTTAAGTATGTTTTTATTGACTTTAGAGAGAGAGGAAGGGAGAGGCAGAGAGGGATAGAAACATCAATGAGAAACAGAAACATTGATCAGCTGTCTCCTGCATGCTAACTACTGGGGATTGAGCCTGTAACCAGACATGTGCCCTGACCGGAATTGAACCAGCAACCTCTTGGTGCATGGGTCAGCACTCAACCACTGAGCACCACCGGCTGGAAAAGTTTGGTGTATTCATAGGCTCCATCTGGGTAAGCATATGTAAAATAATCTACAATAGTTTCCTCAAATCTAACTTTCTCCATCAAGTAACAGCACAGGAGGCAGCAAGGCCTTAGTGCAGTGGTTCTCAACCTTCTGGCCCTTTAAATACAGTTCCTCATATTGTGACCCAACCATAAGATTATTTCCATTGCTACTTCATAACTGTAATGTTGCTACTGTTATGAATCGTAATGAAAATATCTGATATGCAGGATGGTCTTAGGCGACCCCTGTGAAAGGGTCATTCTACTGCCAAAGGGGTTGCGACCCACAGGTTGAGAACCACTGCCTTAGTGAGACAGGCTGGCACTCACTGGACACCCTCCACTAGGATGAGATTAAAACAGCTCTTGCCCGACAGCGGAGGAGATATAGTCACTATTGTAACTGCAGAATACAATATGTACAGCGCCGGGTGGGGACTGGAAATAGCAGGGAGAACACTTTGTAAAGTTTATGATTCTCTAATCACATGCTATACATCTGAAATGAATACAGAATAATATTGACTGTCAACTGTAATTGAAAAAATTGTAGGAAAAAAAGGCTCTTGAACAAAGCACGTCTCCCAAGATTGAACGAAGTTGATTATAGGCAATATGTTTCAGATACATTTTAAGGAAGAGAAGCATTTTCCTAAAGGCAATGTAATTCACTCAGAGTTCCCTGCCCCTCAACAGTGACTGACTTTTACTTTATTAATCAGAGCAGCTTTGCTCCTCGCACACAAGCTTTAGGGGCACACTGTGCACAGCTAGACAATGACATCAATAAAACAGTCTCCAACAAATCTTAGGCCCCAACAGCACAAGAATCAGCAGAAGCTAGGAAAGTAAAATGTTCTTTAACATGATCAAACTTTTCAGCCAGGATTTCCTCCCTGACACATCTTTTTTTATTATTATCTTCACCCAAAGATATTTTTCCTTTGATTTTAGAGAGAGTGGAAGAGAAAGGGAAAGACATAGAAATATCGATGGGAGAGAAACACATCAATTTGTTGCCTCCTGCACATGCCCTGACCAGGGCCCGGTCTGGGGAGGAGTCTGCAACCGATGTACATGCCCTTGACCAGAATGGAACCTGGGACCCTTTGGTCCACAGGCTGATGCTCTATCCACTGGGCAACACTGGCTAGGGCACTGGCACATCTTTGTAAGTGGAATGGTTGTGTTACAAAGCTTGTTTAGCACCAGCGAATGTAGGCTTGTTCATCTTCCAGCTCTAAACTGCAGCATAGTCATGCTGCATATATAAAACTAGAGGCCCGGTGCATGGACTCGTGCACATTGAAAGTAAATTAATTAGAAGGTGCTGGCAGGATGGGACTGGGCGAGACAGGCCAGACATGACTGGAGCTAACCTCCTGCAGTCTCTCCCTGGCTGGACGCACTTGGGGTGGTGATGAGGTTCAAAGGGCGCCTACAGAGCGAGTGGGGTACCTCCAGCAGGTGGGTCCCTTGGCCTGGCCTGTGGGGATCGGGCTGAAACTGTCAGTCTGCCATCCCCTGAGGGGTCCCAGAGTGCAAGAGGGCACTCTGCAAAGTTGCTGTCACTCAGCAGCTCCTGTGTTGAGCGTCTGCCCGCTGGTGATTAGTACGTGTCATAGCTCTCGGCCGGTCAGCTGGTCGGCTGGTCGCTTAGCCTTTTATATATGTAGATGCTCGGGTCTCATGTTGTTAGAATTACCTTCCAATCAGGCAAAGATGCTGATAACTGGCTTACTTTCCTTCTCTTTTCCTTCCTCGATCAATAGGCAATTAGCACGGAGTCTCTGGTCTGTCATTTCAGTCTGCTCAGGCCACTTTGACTCTTAAGGGGCTGCTAAGTGACTTTTAAACCTTTTTCCTATTGAGCATTTCTTAACACACTAGGACTAAACAGATTTTTAGAGCAAGCTTGATAATTTTCTAGACTTTCCCTTCCCATGAGGAAAGCAAATCTGTGGCAAACACATAGAAAACAAGTGCAGGAAGTGAGCATCTATTCCCTAGTAGGCTTTCCTTCCAGAGTGAGTAGTGCGTTCAGTAATTCCGTGTGTCTCAGCTGCCCTCCCTTTGCGGCGCATTGGAGCATCCTCATTTACAGGCACCCTCAACATGACGATAAGAGCTGGTGGCATCCAGCTCCTGTTCCTCATTGTCCTCTGTCTGGATCCAGACCACACTGATGGCTCAGTTCCTTAGTCGTGCTCACCCCTCACCCCCTTCACCACATGCTTTCATAGAAGAATTTCCATTTCTTTCCTGTTTGGTTGGCAATCACACACCCATTTGTGTACATATTTATTTGCTTCATGCTTGACTCCCTGGTGAAACCATAAGTCCCATGAAAGCAGGAACCAGGTCTATGTTTTTTTTCACTCTTTTTTGTTTATTAAAATATATTTTTATTGATTTCAGAGAGGAAGGGAGAGGGAGAGAGAGAAACATCAATGAAAAGAGAGTATCATTGATCGACTGCCTCCTGCACACCTTTTACTGGGGATTGAGCCCACAACCCAAGCATGTGCCTTTGACCGGAATTGAACTCATAACCTTCTGGTCACAGTCCAATGCTCTATCCACTGAGCCAAACCAGCTAGGGTGTGTTTTTTACTCTTTTTATCAGCACATGGTAGGTGCTGAATACTTGCTACATAAATGAATGAATGAATGAATGAATGAATGAATGAATGAGTGAATGTTGTTCTCAAAGATGAATTATTTGCACTGGACCAAGAACTATGGTGCAAAGAGACTAAACCCGAGTAGAGATGCAATGGGAACAAAAGGAAGAGAAAGTCTTCAAGTTCTGAGGGGGAAGGAGGGGTAAAGTGGAGCTACAGCAAGAAAAGGACTAAATGAACCTGAGGAAGAACCACAGAAACCCCTGGTGCAGATCGGCATCCAAACTGAAGACCCTGAAAGACATACCCATGATTCGTGGAGCTAATTTATATGATTGTGACCAGATGGGACGGGTCCAATAATCCGGGGCCTCAGGGAGCTGCCAGCTTGAGTGACGTGGCCTTGGCCATGACTCTCTGGAGAGGCCTACGGTCCTGCTGGGGCTAGACTTTCTGGTCCTTGGGGACAAGGACAGGGGCAGGAACTGGGGAGGGGAGAGGGGAGACAGAGACTGAAATGAAGATGGGCGGAGTCAGGCTGACTTTGTGAGGCCTTTGACAAACATTAAGTGTGTTCTCCACACTGCATGAGACTTTGGAATAACAAAGATGAAAAATGAAGAAATTGTTTCTGCCTTGAGAAATTTTTAGCCTAGTTCAGAAAAAGAAAAACTATGGATACACACGCATATTAAAACACATACTGTATGGATGTACACATATACAAATACGTACGTAACACAAGCTAATATTAGAATTAAATATGTTTAAGGTACTTTCAAAGCACCAAGGAGGAGAGGTTGATCCTTCAGGGTGGTGAAGTGGAAATAATAAAGATTTTAGCCTGGCTGGTGTGGCTCAGTGGTTGAGCTTTGACCTATGAACCAGGAGGTCACAGTTTGATTCTCGGTCACGGGCTTGATCCCCAGTGTAAGGCATGCAAAAAGGCAGCCAGTCCATGATTCTCTCTCATCATTGCTGTTTCTCTCTCTCCCTCTCTCTTCCTCTCTGAAATCAATAAAACTATACTTTAAAAAAAAGATTTTATGCACATGGTGACACTGGTTCTGAAATGCTGTTTTCTGCATGAACAGCTCGTGTCAGCCCCAGAAGTCCCCTGTTCTCCCAGCTCGCTTTATGAGGCTGCAGTGAAAATTCGCATGTAATTTTGAAAGCCCAGTGTCCCTCCCTTTTAACACTCCTGGCTCTGCTGAATGCATGCTTTTCTGCACTGGGTGGTCCTGCTTCCTTTTCCATCCACGTGGTGCTCCCAACACAAGGTTCTTCTTATAACAGACTTTACTGAATGCTTTGGGAATGGTGGTGGTGGTGGTGTGTGTGAGTGTATGTTGATTATATCACGGTCCAGTATAGCAAGCAACTTAAAATGGGATATTAGACTACCTTTGCTTAAACACTCCTTCCCTCTTCTTGCCACCGTGGGCCAGCACTTGAATTCCACCTTCAGCCACAATACTGTCATTTTCCCATTTCTGTCCCCCGCTTCGGGAACTCCTCAGCAGCTGGTAACAGCGTGATTGTAATTGTTCAACAGCAACCACTTTTCTAGCGCTTCCCAAATGGTCACCCTGATGCAAGTGCTTACTCTCAGGGCTGCTATGGTGAGGCCACAGGATTGGGGTTTTGTTGAAAGGCAGTGTGGTACCTGTGCTGTATGTTACCAGCCACCACCATCAGGGGCGGGGGCCACATCAGAGAGTCAGATGCATTTATATTGCTGCAGTCACATGCATGAATGCCCACAGGAAGTGGGAAAAATAGGTGACAAATAGCCCTTCATCAGTTCACATCACATAGTGCCACCAAGGGAGTCATGAGAAAGCAGATGGGGGCAGTGGACCCGGAACCATAATTCTGGATCACGGATGGGTTAAGGGCCTGATGGGAACAAAAGCCACTGAACAAGCAGGTTTTGAGACTCCAAAAAGCCACATGATGTGACTTATGCCTGTAGCTCCTACCAGTTCAGGGTGATAGATGCATGTTTTGTTCTATTGCAGGGCTGCAAACTTAAATGTCTCCCAGTCAACGACCGAAGCTGTCTACTCTTTCTTTAAGGCAGCACCCACCCATGGGTCGGCTGCTGAGTCCTAAAAGCAATCCTCAGCATTAGCCAGTGTGGCTCAGCTGGTGGGTGTCATCTGTGCATCAAAAGGTTGCCAGTTCGATTCCCTGTCAGGGCACATGCCCAGGTTGTGGGCTTGGCCCCCAGTAGGAGACATGCAGGAGGCAGCCAATCAATGCTGTACTCTCACATCGATGTTTCTCTCTCTCTCTCCCTCCCTTCCTTTCTCTCTAAAAGTCAGCAGTCTATCCTTTAAAGAAAAAAACAATCCCCCAAATCTGAATTTTTACTGAAAATCTCCGAATTTTTCAATGTTAGCCCTGAAAACAAGCATTGTAATAAAACATTTGGCCGTACTTTTCTGGGCTAATGGCATCCAGACAGAGACCTCTGGTTCTTGGTTGATTTTTTCCCCCAGCACCAACTTATTCCTAGGCTCTCTACTATGTGAACTTCAGAATTAAGTAAGGTTCAGAGTTAGACCCATCTGGCAAGCGTTGTGCTTAGTTCACTGATGTGTGGGGAAGGGAGGAGATGGCTGAAAAGACCCCCCCCCCAAGTCTCTCATTTAGAATAGTTTGCCTTGGAGCAGCGCTTTTCAAGCGACTGCCAAGAAGCTTGGTTTAGTACGCACCATCTGAAATCCCTGTGATTAGCTAATCGGGCTCTCTTGTGGGGAAATAATGAAGTAATTGAGAAACAGCGAGCTTGATTTGATATGAGACAACCGCAGACGGCTGAAGTGATTTCCTTTTAGGTACAGATAGACGTTTCCCTCCAATATCTCCCTTCTTTGCTGGTTTTAAAGATTTCCCCCTCGCCAGTGAATTTAGTGCTTGATTGTTTTTCTACTGAAGAAAACGAAGCATTTTTATCCCAGCGTTTACAGGATGAAGGCGTCGCACTGGTGTGATTTGGGTTGCTGAGTTTCTAGCTCTATCCTGTAGTGACCTATGCAGTGAAAATGGTGTATTTGTGTATGGATGACAGAGACTGAAGGGCAGCAGAATATGCCACCGAAATATGACTGCAGGAGTTCAGGACAAGCCACCCCCTATGGTATGTTGACTATTTTGAGCTTCAGACACTTGAGAAACAGCAGATGCAGGGGGGAGACTTTTTCTGAACGTCCCTTATCTGCCTCAAGACAGATCCTCCAAAAGAACCCAAATGTTCGTAAGTCCTCATCCCAGGAGTGTCATCAACCAGGGAACATGGACTCTTGTCACAGGAGAGGAGACTAGAAGTCAACACCTCACCCAGATACACTGCACAAACTATCAAACCTCCCACCTATTCTTCTAAGGGGTTGCTCTTCCTTCCTAAAAAGACTTTTCTCTCCCCTAGAGGCCTACATCCTTTTTCCCCTTTTTCTATTAAGATAGTATTTAAGCCTGAATTATTTATTTTATTTTTTCGGTCAATCCTCACCAGACACTATTTTTCTATTGATTTTTAGAGTGAGTGGAATGGAGGAGGAGAGACACACACAGAGAAACATCGATGTGAGAGAGACACATCGATTGGTTGCCTCCCACATGAGTTCTGACCAGACCAGGACCAGGGTCTGAACCTGCAACTGAGGTACTTGAACTTGACTGAAATCCAATCTGGGACCCTTCAGTCCGCAGGCCAACACTCTATCCACTGAGCCAAATCGGTTAGGGCTAAGCCTGAATTCTAAGCCACCTCAGGAAGTGACTCAATTTTCCCTGGGTGTCTCTCATGTATGTATGAGGTATATATGTTAATAAGCTTCTTTGTTTTTCTCTTGTTAATGGTTTATATTACAGGAGTCTCAGCTAAGAATGCATAAGATTATTTTTCCTCCCCTACAAGACACACATGCAAAGGCAGACAAAGATAAACACAGAGAAGCAAAGAGGAATAGAATGGGAGAATGAGAGGGAGAGGGAAAGGGAGAGGAAGAGAGAGAGAGAGAGAGAGAGAGAGAGAGAGAGAGAGAGAGAGAGAGAGAGGCAGGAAACATGAAGACAGAACAAACAATTGTGTTGGAGCCGGGAGAGTGATTTTCATCTTTTCAGAAGGAGTGTATCAGGTTTAAGTAGTTTTGGCCTCGCCTTATCTAGGTAAAAAAAGGGTGCATCACTATTCCTTACAGTGAACAAACCGAAGACAGCATGACTCACTTGACTTTAAGGGGCTTATCTCTACAGAATTCAGTTCCCGAACTCAGCAAATTTGTGTATTTGCCCATGTTTTCTAGCTCATATCATCTAACCCTGAAGTTCTCTAATTTTGCAAGTATACCTAACAGTGTGCTAGTAAATGTTTAGGAACTGCCTCTCCAGAAAAACCAACAACAAAAAAGAAACAAATCTGATTCATAGCATTTGCCAATTACCATGGTCTAAATACTCATACCATGCCAATTTCAAGCCACCACAGCGACGCGAATGCTATGTTGTGAAGAGATGTGCCTGACTGGCTTTCATGAGTGGGTAGGATCTGGCTTCATCAAATCACTGCTGTAGCCAAAAGAACACTGAGCAGGATTGAGAAGACTTGGGACAACCCTCGCCCACAAAATGTGCACAAAGCAACAGCTCAGATTGTCTCACAGGGACATCTAGTCACAGTCAAATGGAAATAACAAAAGAAAAACTGTAGGGAAGTTGGAAAATATAAAAATTTATACACACAGAAGGCATAGCATCATCACCATCTTTGGAGAGCCAAAAGTTGCTCAACTCCCCAAAGTTTAAAAAATCACTTGGATTGCATAAGTTCCTGTTTTTAAAAATGTGTTTTGTATCTTCTGGCCGTAAAAGATTCAGACTATATGAGAGGAGCCAGCAGGCCATTTGGTCATAAGTTCAAAATAATGAACTCATCGGTGTTATTTTTATATGTGCTGTAGCTTGGCCTAGAATCATGGTCACAAGAAAGCTTGAGTGTTTTCTGGGCAGCATTTCTGCCTTAAACAGCTCCAAGGCAACGGCTACAAGGCAATGCAGTTCCCACTGGAAACCTCTTCCCAAATCTCAGCGTGATTTGCGTAACTTTAACTAATTAATGTCTAAGTTGGTTTTGTAAACAACAGTAAGCAAACAAAGAGAATCCCTCTTAATACATTCTCCCTAGAATTATCTATCTATATAAAACCCTAATATGCAAATCAACTGAATGGCAAAACAACTGGTCCCTATGACGTGCACTGACCACCAGGGGGCAGATGCTCAATGCAGGAGCTGCCCCCAGCCTGCAGGCCCTAACCAGTGTCGGTGGGCGGGGCCGGTGAGCAGGCGGTGCCAGGCCAGCCAAGGCAGGTGCAAGCGGGGGCCCCGATCACCCTGCTGGTTGCCCCACAGATTGGCCCTGATCGCAGGCCAGGCCTAGGGACCCTATCCATGCACAAATTTTGTACACTGAGCCTCTAGTCGTTTTACCAAAGCATTGTCCAAGAGAAATGCAGGGTAAGCCATATATGTCATTTAAAAAATTTAAGTCACATTAAAAGCAAAAAGAAACAGATGAAATTAATTCTAATAATATATTTAAGTGAACCCAAAATATCAAAAATATCATTTCAACATGTAATCCATATAAAGCATAAGAGTGGTGCAAAAGTAGGTTTACAGTTCATATGGAAAATAATATAATTAATAAATAATCTTCTATAATAAAAGCAAAACATGCAAATGTGACCATCACCACCAGCCAATCAGAGTGGCTGTATGCAAATTAACCCAGCCAAGATGGAGGCCAACAGCCAATCAGAGCGGCTGTATGCAAATTAACCCAGCCAAGATGGAGGCCAACAGCCACGGAACTTGAGCAAACCTAAGGGTTCTGTTGCAACTGCC
>PVJC01013621.1:0-37636 GCA_004026665.1 Murina feae
AGCCTCAGATGTGGCTGGGGGCAGGACCCCCCCCACCCACACACACACACAAAAGGCACCTGGCAGACTGGGGCCATCATAGCACATCCACTGAGGGGTCCCAGACTGTGAGAGGGCACAGGCCGGGCTGAGGGACTCCCTCCACCCCGAGTGCACAAATTTTTGTGCACCGGGCCCCTAGTATATATATATATTATGATTAGTTTTATATAACATTAAAACAAACAAACAAAAAACAACAGCCCTGGCCCAGGTGGTTCAGTTGGTTGAGCATTGTCCAGTGTGCCAAAGGTTGCCCATTAGATTCTGGGTTAGAGCACAAGCCTGGGTTGGGGCTTGCTCCCCAGTGGGGGGCATGCAGGAAGCAGCCAAATGATGTTTCTCTCTCTCTTTTTTCCTGTCCCTTTCTCTCTAAAATCAATAAAACCATGCTCATATAAATGAAAACAGGACTAAATATCCTTTCTACACATCACTCTCACTTTAATAGGGTTTTTTAGTTCTTTTTTTTTTCTTGTGATAAGAGGTTTTTCTTTGTTTGTTTTTTTTAAATATATATATTTTATTGATTTTTCACAGAGAGGAAGAGAGAGGGATAAAGAGTTAGAAACATCAATCAGCTGCTTCCTGCACACTCCCCACTGGGGTTGTGCCCGCAACCAAGGTACATGCCCTTGACCGGAATCAAACCTGGGACCCTTCAGTCCGCAGGCCGAGGCTCTATCCACTGAGGCAAACCGGTCAGGACAAGAGTTTTTTTTTTGTTTTTTTTTAAATCATTATTTTTTTTTATTACATAAAGTTTTACAAAGATTAGTACATATATTTCTTTTTTCCCCTGCCCTTCCACTAGCCTCCCCTACCCCCCAGTGTTTTGTGTCCATTGGTTATGCTTAAATGCATGCACAAAAGTCACTTGGCTGATCTGTTACCCGGGTTTTATTAGTTCTTAATTTAGTTTCATTTGGGAACAGCTTCTTATTGAAAATAGGGAATATTCCATATTTACCAACTGGATGTGTGCCTTATATATCTAATCTAATAAAAGAGTAATATGCAAATTAACCATCTCTCTGGGATGCCTAAGCCATGCCCACCAGCCAATCAGAGTGGCTATATGCAAATTACCTCAGCCAAGATGGCGGCCAGAAGCCACAGAGCTAGAGTAAACAGCAGGCTTCCATTGCAACTGCCTTCCTAGGCTGGCTGGGCCTCTGCTCATGGTAACAATGTTTCAATTATAGAAGCCAAGGAGCTGAAACAAATAGGAGGCTTCCTTACCTGCCTAGGCCTCAGCTCAAAGGAACATTGTTTCAATTATAGAAGATAAATAAACCCCAGAAACCTGATTCCAGTCAGCCTCGCTGGGACCTTGGGTCAATGGGAGCTGTGGGCAACCTGAAAGCCTGAAAACGGTCCTTAGCCCCTCACCCAGGATGGCCAGATACCCCAGTAGGGACTTGAATCCTGAAGGGACTATAGGCAGCCTGAAAACGGCCCTCAGCCTGTCACCCAGGCTTGCCACACTCCAATGGGGTGAGGTACTACTGGGGGCTTGGCCAGCTTGCAAAGAGCCATCAGCCCTTCACCCAGGCTGGCCAGGCACGCCAGCAGGTGGACATCCCCTGAGGGGTCAACGACTGTGAGAGGACATAGGCCGGGCTGAGGGACCCCTAGAGTGCACAAATTTTTGTTCACCAAGCCCCTGGTATTTCTATAAAGATCATCAGTGCATGTCACAATTTTTTTAAAAAAAATATTTTTATTATTTCAGAGAGGAAGAGATAAACATCAATGATAAGAGAGAATCATTGATCGACTGGAATCAAACCTGGGACTCTTCAGTCCACAGACCCATGTTCTATCCACTTAACCAAACCAGTGAGGGGATATTCCACAAATTTTTGCTGTAAATTCTTGAGATGATATGGAGAAAAGGAGCTTAAACCATTGAGCCTCATAATTCCATCCTGATCAGGCTGGATAGTCTCATATTTAATTAACCTCTGTCAAACACTGTGGTAACCCAATCCTAACATTAATTACACACTCTTGAACACACTTTTGAAGGCTCCATAAAGTAATTACATTTCAAACATATAGTTTTAGCAACTGGTCATGATTACTTCTCCCTCTCAAGATCTGATGTCACATGAGAAACCTGTAGAGCTGGTGACACTAGAGAGGCAGGCAAAGTTATCAAACTTCACTACCTTTCTACTTTTCTGCAGTGTCCCATCTCATGCTGCTTCTGAACCAGGGGGAAAAGATTCATATCATTTATGCTCAGGAGCCAGCATTCCACTCTGGGAAAACATGGAAAAAAATCTAGTGGCATCCCATATTCATAGAGTCTGGTGCTCTCTACAAAATACCAACTCATCTGGATAAAAAGTAGAAAAATAGAATTACCCAATGTACAGATCAGATATCATAGAGATGTACACTTAAAACTTATATGATCTTACTGAACAATGTCACCCTAATACATTTAATTAAAAATAAAACAGAATACAAAACAAAGGAGACACCAGGCACTTTTGCACAAAATCAAAGGACAGCAACAAATTTTAGGGCATAATATTAAGAGGAAATTTGAAGGAATTCAGGCAAGCATGTGGTATCAACCCCTAATTGGTATTAGTAGTACCTTACACTTGTGTTCAGCTACTAAGTATTAAAACATAAGTTGGGCAAACATTTTCATTCCCTGATCAGAAATTTGATCCTGGGCTATTAATAAAAACCATATTTAGCTTATTTAAAATTTATTTTTTTCTGGTCAGAAATAGATGGTACTCCCTTGAACCTCTCCTAGGCCATTTAGCATTTATTTTGCTCTTGCCTTGTGATCAGTGGTTGGCTCCTCTTCCCACTAGAATGTGAACAAGGAGAAGGCATGTAGTATATGATTTCTCTCTTTAACCCTGTTGCTCTAGCAGGGAATACTGAACATAGATAATACAACATAGTTCATATCCATTTGATTGGATTATGGAGTAACACTTGGGTTGTGCAAATATAAACAGCTAGAGGGGAAAGGGAGGAAGGGGTAAGCTAGGTATGAAATATAAATTGGCTGTATTTCTAATATATTAAGCTGTTACTGTTAGTGTCATAATCTAGAAAACTGTTTGGTTGTCCCTCAGTGTCTCTGAGAAGCGGTGCTACTGGTTTACCCACCTGCCAGCCTCTTCGGTGAACTACGCAGGTCACCTGAAGAAAACAGTGAAGCCCAGATTGCTCCAGCCACCCACCAGTGTGTGTGTGTGTGTGTGTGTGTGTGTGTGTGTGTGTGTGTGTTGCGTCTTCACCTGGTTAAAAAAAAAAGACAACCTTCTTTATTTTTGGATATGGGGCATCTCAAAGTTTACTAAGTGCACCTGTACTTGTAACTATCATATTTAAAACAATATGAAAATACTTTTTCTAATTAATGAGACCAATTAAATGTCTTGCCCAAGTTCTCCTAGCCAGTGTCAATGGAAGTAAGACTGGCCCCAGGATTAGAAAAGGGAAGGATGATATTTCAGAATTGCCTAGAGACTCTTCAGACTCCACATGCACCCTCCCTCAGTGGTGTTGCATCCCCTGGATGTCTTAGGGTATAGTGAGGACTAAAAAACTCTGCCCCAATCATTGGACTCCTAGTTCAGTGCTTTTTGCACAGAGAATTTTATACGAGACGACTTACCCATTGTCCCATCCGTGAAGCAATAATTTTGAAACATGGCTCCAGGAGAAGTTGAAAGGAGCACTCAACTAGGTGACTGAACTTCATTTTGTCCCTATGCTTCCCTGGGCTCTGCTCCATAGCCTTCCTATCTTAGTCCTTGCATTTTGCTCAGTGCTTTTGGGCTACAGGAGGGCATGCTGTGCAAAATGATTACATCTGCACTCCAGTTGGCCAAAGGAAACCATGCTGTGCATATTTATTGTGTCCATGACACTTGACAAGAGTTAGATTTAAAATTTGGCTTGTATTTTTCAAGAAACTGGGAAGGAAGCCTTTTTCTCAGTGGGCTACTCAACAACTGTAAAGATCTGAGTTGTCAATCCTGGTCTGCTGCAGCTTTCTTCAGAGAAAACTGACTTCTCTGCATAGAATAAAATGTAGACTGGAAGGCATGTGCCTGTTTCCTTATTGTCCCATGGAGAATTTGTGGTTATATCATTTCCACTTTTGGCAATGAAATAGAGTGCCAAGCATCTTACCATTCTTTCCAGATTTTTTGAGGTCCCTTCTGGTTCTAAAATCTGCAGTTCTTAGGGCTGGAGGCAGGATGTTGTGTGTGTGTGTGTGTGTATGTGTGTGTGTGTGTGTGTGATATCTGTATTTGGTTTTTGCTTATGATCTTCTTTACTTATCAAGCTTAACCTTGCTACTCCTCTAAATTGGGGATGGAATTTTCCTGCCAGTAAGAATATCTACTTTGTGTCAGACACTATGCTCCCTGAGTTATCTACATTATCTCCAACCTTTAAAATGACCCTATGGTGTGAAGGCTATTCTTCCCAAAACCTAGTGGGGAAAATGAGAGACTATTATATTCTCTAAGAGCACAGCAGCAAAACTTGAATTCCAACCCTGGTTTTGTCAAAGCCCATACTATATCATAAGAAATATTAGATAGCTAAACTAAATAGAAATTTAGTTTTAAAAACTAACAATTTCTTATAGCACTTCTTACCCAACCCACTGTCCAATGGGGAAAACTCAACAATTGAGGAAAGAAATGTCTCTATAAAATTAATTGGCTAAATGCAGGCAGGAAAACTGAGGGGAAAGTGAACATATTACTTTGGGAGTGGGTGAACGTAAAAGCAATGGTTGGGTTTAGCTTCAGCAATGGATTGCTTAAAGAGAATGAGAGATTTAAGAGAAGGATGTTTGGAAATTTTCAAGTATAATCATATTCCCTTAGATTACCTGACCAGAAATACAAAATTAGTAAATTAGAGTCAAATGGTGCTGTGAGTCCATCCCCCAACTTTGCATATGGGATTGAGAGAGTGATGCTCATGGAGCTCATGCTGGGCTGTGTAGCCTTAGAACTTTAGTTCCCTTATCTTGAGCCCAGTTCTCCTTTGTGGCTACTGTGATACGTTTTGGTCACCCACAAAATGTAGGGAAGCATACATTATTTTTTGATTTATCTCAAAGTTGAATCTAGTGCCCAACCATTTTTATGGAGATCAGAGCTGAGTGTGTGGCAATTTAAATACTTTGAGCTTAACATTATATCTGGGAAATTTTCTGGGTCAACATGGGCCTCATAAATAAAACATAACAGTGGTACTTATAGGCTAAAGTCCCCAGTGAATGATACACCAGGGAGAACAACCCATTAGGTTTTGGGTGACAATGTGGCCTCTCCTACAGGCAGCTCCTCAGGTGAGGAGCTTGGGCAACTTCAGCAGGGTAACATTTTTTTCTACCTTATGGTTTTTATGCAGAGCACACAACAAGCAAATGATTCCCAGTAGGGAAGGATGCAGATTTCTTCTTGTGTATTACATCCATTGGGGTAGAAGAAATATGGGTCCCAGAAGCCTTTTTGGCAAACTTTCCAATTGCTGCAAGAAATGCTGTAAGGAAGAAGAATACGGTCTCTTTTTTAGTCTATTAAAACCTTGAAATGTTTTTCATCTTTGAGTGTGTGTGTGTGTGTGTGTGCGTGTGCACGTGCGCATGTGCATGTATCCATTTTATCTTTTTGAACTGAATCATGAATTTTTTTTCTAAATTAAAGCTAAAATAGATGTTCATGTCTCCCTCAGCTAGAGGTGTGGAGATGGAATAAGCAAAATTGGAATTGTAACAGGAAACCAATGCCAAGGAGAGTTCATGTGTGAATTTGAGCAATCAGAAGAGGGACTCCATTAAACTCTTCTCACCCGTCTCCAAAAATGACCACAAGATATCCAGGCCTCAAAAAAATCAATTATTTCTTCAATGGATTGCTTTTGTGTTTTCAACCCATCTCAACTCCCTCCCCCAAGAGTTACTGAGAAGCCCTGGTCTTCTGGGACTGGAGCCAGATTACTCCAGGTTGCTACCCTCCACACCTCAGGGCCTTCTAAAAAATCAGCCAACTGGAGATGGTTTTCTGACTTAAGACATGACAAAATAAAGCACAGTGTTGAGATATTCCCAATCTATCCTTCAACATGTTGAGTTAATGGTCAAATAAGTTTGGAGTAGAGCAATTTATCTCAAATTTTTCTCATTACAGGCAAATTAAACATGCAAAAATAAAGGACTTGCTCTAAGCAAGTGTCAGAATTGAGTTTAGATCCTGAATTCCAAAATCTCATGCCTGGGAGGAAGGGGGAGGTCACAGTCCTTAAATTATACCATAGCCAATGCCACCAGTGAAGTAAATCAAGGCTGTGACCTTGGCAGCAAGACATCAAAGATGTCAGCAGGAGATGTTCAGAGGAAACTGGGCAGGAGAAACTGGCAGGGATACCAGTAAGGCTTAACTTTATTTCCTTGGCCTCAGCCTGCACCTCCCTGGGTACATACTGGTCAAGTACACCTTTCCCAGCTCCTACACTGTGCTTTCATTGCCCTTTGTACAGAGCTTTTGTACACGCTCTGTCCTCTCTCTGGAAATGCTTGTTCCTTTTTTTTTTTTTTTTTTTTTTTTTGAGACCGGGCTCATATGTCAGCTATTCTATAAAACCTCTAGATCTCTACCCTTGGGGGGAAAGAAGAAGGCTTAAATTTTTCTTCATCTGTGATTCAATATTATATTTATAGCTTTATTTTAAGTAGTTAGTTAAATGCTATATTATTTTTAATTGAATACCCCTCTATAACCTATATCAGACTGTAAACCAGGTCTTATCTGTGCATCCCCAGCCCTTAGCAAGTGCTTCACATCTAGGAGGGACTTGGTAAGCTTTGGTAATTTGAAGTCAATTTTTTCAATCATCACTTGAGGTTATTTTTTTCATTGATTTTTAGAGAGAATGGAAGAGAGGGAAAGACGGATAGAAATCTTGATGGGAGAGAAACATATTGATTCATTGCCTCCTGCACATGCCCTGACCAGGGCCAGAGCCAGGGAGGAACCTGCAACCGAGAGGTACATGCCCTTGACTGGAATTGAGCCTGGGACCCTTTGGTCCACAGGCTGATGCTCTATTCATCGACCCAAACTGGCTAGGGCTGAGGTCAATTTTTTAAAATAATTTTACATGTGTGTGTATGTGTATGTGTGTATGTGTATGTGTGTGTGTGTGTGTGTGTGTGAAAGAGAGGGTGGGGTAGGGAGAGAGAAAGTTTGATATATGAAGGCAGAGAAGCTTTTGTAATTGAACAAGTTTACTAATTTTCTTTTTTCCATCTGTGAATCTGACCTAAAAGCTTCAGTGGCTTTCAATGAAACTGAAGCTAAGATTTTGAAGCCTTCAATTTCTGGGCCAGAGGGATGGGGAGAATATTTTTGGCTCCACTTCTGAGGAGTAAAATATTCAAATTTATTATTAACATGCTGCCTTTCTTATACATTATTTAACTCTTCTCATTTTATTGTATATCATACTCTGAGTTCTTCTCTCTCCCTTGCTTTCCTTCTCTCTTTCTCTCTCCTCCCTTTGCCCCTCACTTCCTTCCTTCATTCCTGTTTTTCTTCTTTCTTATAAATAGTAATGAATTTTCAGAAATCCATCTCTTTATTATCATCTCTCACATCTAATGCCATTTATCTGCTAAAAATTAGGTGGAGTCAAATCTAAGTTCATGGGGTGCACATTAAGTTAAGAGATGCCTATAGATTTGGAATTCAATTATACTGGAAGCATTCTTTGCTTGATTAAGCATTTTTCTTAGTTCCTCAAAATGAGCTCTCTTAAAAACAAACATAAACCATAAGTATTCTTTATAGTCTGGGTGCTTCCATTATAGAATAAGAAAAGGGTAGAATAAGAAAAGACCTTGACAATCATCTCAACAAATCCTCTGTAATTCCTATAAGAGTCCATATAGCTTCATTGTGAACACTTACACTGAAAGCAATTTATTATTTTCCAAGTTCACACATTCTTTTGTTAGCCAGTTTTGAATCTTCTTTTCTATCCTGTGTATACAGATGGAGTCATATCTACATTAAGAACCCAGGTATATTGTCCTTTCCCATCTATGTGTTCCTAAAACACTTAGACTAACTGCAGTACTTCTGGGAGTGTTTGGATTATAGGTGGAGGATAGTTCCAGAATATTCATAAAACATCATGTCAGCTTCAGACCCTGTTTTTCAGCATCTCCTCAATTATTCTTTTCCCACTCTGGCTGTTCCATGTCAGTTTCTTCTCATCACAAAACCTCTATCAAAATACTACTTAGTGATTGCTGGACTAACACCATCAGCATCATCCGAGAGCTTATTTGAAATGTGGAACTTTGGGTCCCACTGGGTTGGATCAGCAGTTTCACAAGATCCTCAGGTGAGTTGTTTATACATTTGAATTTGAGAAGCATTGCTCCATCTAGATAGTTCTTTAAGATGCTGTGGCCTTGCCAATTCTGATAACACCAATATCACAACTAAAAGTGGTACTGCTGGATGATTTCCAGTTCAGAGTGACATAGTTGAGGAAAGTTTTCTACAGCAAATTAGAGATGATCTCTCCAATCTTATGACTCATATGGCCCCTTCCCCTACTCATCTCCCCACTTCCTTTGTATAAAAACTTTCATCTCTTCTCCAGTTCCCTTCTCAGAAGAATAATCTATACTTCGGGACAGCATCATGTTCTTTCCAATGATGCTTTTAAATTTCTCTCCAGGCTCCCAATACTCTTGCCTCTTCTCCCTCATCCTGAAATCACAAAGCTTACCTAGAAATCAGCTGATGCCAATAGACCCTAAGAAATCATCAGTTTCCAACAATACATCCGACACACAAATATCTGAATTTCCTTTGTATTTAACTGCACCACACGTATTCATTTATATTGAACAGACATATACCTTCAAAAAATCTTCTCTATTTTCTAAATGTTGCCTTCTGGAGCCATTAAAAATAAGCTTTAAATCTCTCTTCTATATGACTATCTTTTAGGTATTTGAGGAGAATTTTTATGCTCCCATTCTCCAAACCTTCTCATTTCTAGACTAAACTTTCCCATTTCTTTTACCCTTATTCTTACATTAGATTTTTGGTCATTTCCCCAGAATTGAGCTTAGCTGAGAATTTTCTCATAAGGAAAGAAGGTGTATATAGCACAGTAGAAGACTTCTACCAGCAGCCAAAGTGGAAATTAATTCTGTTACTTTATTGCCTCTCATGTATTAAGCAGAAGAGCGACTGATATTCTCTTCTTAAAATATCATTGTCCATATCACCTTTCCCCCCAGTTTATTTATATTCTACTAGAGGACCAGTGCATGAAAATTCATGCACTGGAGAAGGGGTCCCTCAGCCCAGCCTGCCTCCACTCAGTCTGGAAGCCCTCAGGGGTGGGAGGCAATGCCTGCATCACACCTCTGTTGCTGCCACTGCTGGCAGCACAAGCCTTGGCTGGCCCTGGTTACCTGAGCCTTAGCTGGCAGCTGGACAGCTGCCATCCAAGGCTTGCCTGCACCTTGGGCCAGTACTGGGGGGCTGAGAGGACTGGGGGACTCCGGAGGCAAGTGCCCTGGCAGGACTGGGGACTGGGCACTGCCATCTTTGAGGATGTGGTAGTCAATTGCATATTCCCTCCTTGTTGGCTGTGCGTGCTGCCATCTTTGAAGGTGTGGCAGTCTATTAGCATATTCCCTCCTTGCTGGCTGTGGGTGCTGCCATCTTTGCAATGGTATGAGGGTCAATTAGTATATTCCCTCTTTATTAGATAGGATAATTTAGTTTCTCAGAGAGCATTCAAACAAAAAATTCTGGGAGTCTAGGCTTCACTGGTGCTGTGTATCTAGAGCCATTCAAGTTATTGAATATAAGAAACAGTAAACTTAGGGATTGATTGTAATAAATCTGGTATAAGAATTATGATGGCGTAAGCTTTTGAGTCAATGAAATGCATATATAAGTAAACACTAAATTATGTTAGAATCATAGGCCAAAATTGCTTATGATATCTTTTGTTTCTCAGATTGTAGGTCTTTTTTTAAAAAATATATATTTTATTGATTTTTTTACAGAGAGGAAAGGAGAGGGATAGAGAGCTAGAAACATCAATGAGAGAGAAACATCAATCAGCTGCCTCCTGCACACTTTCCACTGGGGATATGCCCACAACCAAGGTACATGCCCTTGACTGGAATCAAACCTGGGACCCTTGAGTCCACAGGCTGACACTATACCCACTGGGCCAAACCGGTTAGGGCAGATTGTAGGTCTTAATATTTTAGAAATAACACAAACAAACAAAAACTAAAGCAAATAAATCATTAGTGCTTTGAAACCTTTCTGAGGCTGAGACAAGGTGCCATATTTTATTTTATTGTTTTGCAATTCTAATCATCAAGTGTAGCCTAAATTTACCCTTTTGGTAATTTTACTCCATTGGAAGAAATGACATATGGATAACTATACAATGTAGTAGTTATCAATAGAGTGCCCTTCAGGTTATACGTGTTATATTTTAAGGTATAAAGTTGTTTTTACATATAAAATTAATGACTACCTATTATAGAACTTGTAAAATTATAACTTATTATAATCACAAAGAAATTAAAATCATCTATAATGAAAATGATATTTAATATATGCCTCTTGGATGGCGTGGATAATAAGTTTTTATTGGAGGGGTGGGGAAAATAAGCATTACATTATTTCAAGGAAAGAAAAAATAATTTGTTAATAAATGGTTTCAAGACTTAACCATTAATTTTACAATGGAAATCTTAGTTCCATAATTATAGGAAACCAACTTTTTGGTTTCCTAATAGAAAACACACATACACATAGAAATTTGTAATTAGTGTTTTATTTTTACACAGACTATAAGTATTAATAGATTCAATAATCTCTTTTAAATTCCTTAAAGGAGGTTTATAATATTTTTTATCATGTCATAAAAGCAAAAACACAGAAAAGCTAGACTTTCAACCTCATCAGGGCAGACTTGGCACTGCCTCAGTGAGTCTGTATTTCTGCCCCCAGTAGAGATCTTGACACATGGAGGGAGCTTATTGGAATAGTATAGACAATCTTTTTGTTATGACTATTTCAGTGTAAAATAGATCTGGTCAAGATAATTTTATTTTCATAAAAATTCTTAAGTGAAGAGCAATAAAATGGAAGAAAAATTATCTGTACACAAACAAACAACCAAACAAGGATCCAAAACCCCAATTTGAAGATGAGGTCTCCCAAAAGCAGGAAATGCTCCTCTAGCTAGGGTTTGGAATGGATGGAATGAAGAAACATACGGAATCCACAAAAGACCTTTATCTCTCTGTTTTTAAAGGCAAATCACCTGAATCCCTGTTGTCATGAGTCTCTCTGTTCACCCCTGGCCTAGTTACAGCATAGAAAATATTCAGTAGCACTTCTAATACTGTTTCCTTTGAAAATAAATCTAGTACTACTGAGAAAAAAATGAAATTTAATTTAAAAATATCCAAACCCTAACGTTTATGGCAACACAAGGGAAACTTATTTTGCTTTCTCAATGTATTTGAGGTAATGAGCAATTTTAAGGAATAATGCAGAAAAAGACAGAAGAATTCATTTAAACTAAATATTGTATTTCCTGAACAGGCTTAAATTCTTTTCCAACCACCAGGGAAGGATTTTAGGGATTAAATGAATGCTTGGGGACTGTAGGCTTCATCTGTTTTGTCACCAGTTAAAAGCATTCTGAATACTAAAACCACCCATTCTGTCATCTTCATTTCAGTCTAGATGTAGAAATAAAATGGCTGGTGAACAAAAGATCTATACAGTAGATATTTTCTAAAAGGGCAGTTTATAGTTGGTAATTTTAGCTTTAACCATAGTGAACATTGACCGTAGGGGGAAAGATATCTTTAAAAAGCAATTAAAGGGATAAGAAAATCATGGAGGAAATTACAATTTAGAAATAAAACAATCTGTAGTAGGAATACATGGACACTCTCATGCCCCGCGTTTCAGAGAGCAAGCCTACATGTGTCAGGGAGATGAGTGGGACTGTCCTTAGAGGGAAGCAATGGGGAAGAAGAGAAATGTTAGGATGCCAGAAAACTGCATGTCATGTGACTTTGATCCAAAAAGTAGCCCATCCATCATTCCAAAGTTGACCATGCTCGCTACTGATAAATGAATTAATTTACATTCCTTCATTTAATGGCCTTATTAGAATTGTAAATTTATAAGGGATGTTTTAGGGTCTTATGCATAATTACTGAAAAAAAGCTGGCATTTTGAAACCTACATATGGTGTTGGAACTTTACTCATCAAATATTCCATTTTGGACATTCCCTATAATATGACTACCAGTGGGAATATATATTAGAGGTTTGTTTATCCAATGTATTTAGGATAATTCATTTTCTACTTCCCTGCATTAAAAGGATAAGTGGGGAAATTGCCTCATACCTAATATATTTGAACATGCCACATTCTTGGAAAATATTTGTAAATCTATGGAAAACTGTATTAAAGGTCAACTGGTCACAGAGTATTTATCCCAGAGTCATTTATTAAACGGTTTATCTGTTGCATGTATTTGAAACCCAACATGATCATCCATCAGATCAGAAGAAATTAATTGTCCCATATTGTTTTGCTTTTACTCTTCAAACTGTTATGTTTTTGCAGCAAACACATTCTTATCACACTGTTCTAGAAAAATAAAATAGCAAGGTATCTGTGGTGCACCTGTGAGGAGGCTGTCTACACTACTTCCTCTACCATAAAACCATTAATATAAAAATGCTCATCAACAAAATGAGAAAGCACTTGGGGGAAATCAATAAGGCACAAATGGCACTACCAAGTCACTAATCTCTTTTCTCAGAAATTTTTCAGCAAGGAAATTGTGCAAAGAGTCTTCAAGGAATAATTGACTTCAACAGTTTTCTACAGGTCAGCAAAAACTTCTTTGTTTTGAAGTAAAAAATAAAACAAAGAAAAGAAAACAAAAAAGATCAGCATAAGAGCAATAAGCAGGAGTAATACATCTTCCTAGCAAGAAAACTGAGCAGGGAGAGGTCTTCTGTTTTCAGTATTTTTTAATTTTTATTTATCTCATAGTTTGTATTCAAAATTGTTTTATGAGCATTAACTCTTTCTTTTTAAAAAACATCTGGAAACTTTGAACTCAGAATAGTTATGCCCAATTAAACCTGAAAGTAAAATTTAGTCATCAGGTACCAAGTTTCTTCAAGGAGGAAAGTAAAGAAAACTGATTTCTCTTTATTTGCTTTACATTTTTATTTTAATTTTTATTTATTTTAGAGATAAAGGAAGAGGGAAAGAGAGAGAAACATCAATGATGAGAGAGAATCATTGATTGGCTGCCTCCTGCACATCCCACATTAGGATCGAGCCCGCAACCAGGACATATGCCCCGACCAGGAATCAAACTGTGACCTCCTGGTCCATAGATCTATGCTCAACCATTGAGCCATGCAGGCTGGGCTTTCTTTCCATTAAAAACATCACAAATTTATGGCCTTAAGTTGTCTTATTGTTTTCTGTTTTGAAATTAACATATGTTTATCTTAGAAGATTTAAGAAATACATAATAATCAAAAGAAGAAAATGAATAGCACTCAATCTTATTCCACAGATATAGCTTTTATGTCTTATTTTGTATCATATTAAAAATGGCTTTGTATCTTCCACTCAAATATTTTTCTTACCATATGTGAGCTTTTTTTCCTATGATATTTCTAATACTGCAAAGTATCCCATCATATAGACCCATCATAATTCATTTAATTGGTCTCTTTCATTATTTATTTATTTTGAGTTAAGAAGCATACTTTCAGTTGGATGAGAGATCAGGCAAGCCAAACATGGTGATGACATTCAGATGATGTCTGTTACAGATGCTAACTTAGCAGAATAAAGTAGAACTTGAGTTATCTCTCTCCCAAATTTCTTAGAAGGAGGGCAAAGGAAATCATATGCAAACTCCATAGATTAGCAAATGCAAAAGTATGGTCCAAAACTGTGATGAAAATTCTAAGAAGACAGATAGGTGGGTGTACCCAGGAGAAGTGCCATGCAAGGCAAACCAGAGCTTACTTCATCTGGTCACTTGAAGCATATTTTAAAAAATGTAACCCTTTGTCTACTTCTTGCTGGCTTGTTTTCATCACACAGAACTAGCTTTGGCTGCAGCTCTCCCTGCCTGAGATAAAGGGCATGCATATAGCCATCTGTGATTATAAACTCAGAGGCCCTCCATGGCCCTTTTAAATAGGGGCTAAACCGAAGAAGCGCTCATCTCCCACAACTCACTGGAATATAGAAAGGATCACTGGGACACTGAATCTCCAAGAAGGAGAATGGGGAATAAATAATTCTCCACATTTATTCAAACATGGGGCTATTTTTTCCTCCAAACACAGCTATTAACTTTTCATGAATGACTGATATTCTTTGGACCAGAATTGAGGAACTTTGCTCTTACTAGGAGTGATTACTCTCTCTATAGCATTCCCTGAGCTCTTATATCGATTGTACCTTCAGCATCTGTCCCCTTTATGTTATAACTTTGGTAAAACATGGGATGAATATAGAATCACTTGGGAAGTATTAAAAATTCTCCCCCTTGCCTTTCAGATTTTCTGAAACTGGGCACCAAGCATTGGTTTGTTCTTAAGTTTGTTGGGTGGTTCTGTTATGCAGATGTGTTGAGTATCATTACCTGACGGTACACTTGTTCTTTATGTATTTCAGGGAATGTGTTTAATATTGCTTCAGATCCCCTTATAGCTAATATGGGGACTTTGTAGATAGTAGATTCTCAAATATTTCCTTCCTTCCTTCCTTCCTTCCTTCCTTCCTTCCTTCCTTCCTTCCTTCCTTCCTTCCTACCTTCCTTCTCTCCTTTCTTCCTTGTTTACTTTCACTCATAACTGATTACTGTATTAAGTTCTTACTATATGATGAACACTCTTATAGGCTTTGAGAACATGCTAGTGAATGAAAGTTCTGGTTGTTACAGAAGTTATAATCTAGTTGGGGAAACAATATGTATGTAAAATGACCTTAAAAGCTAAAGAGTTGGAAAGGGTATAGGGAATTGGAGTGAAACTGCAATTTTTAAATATCATCACTGAGAAGATTATATTTGAGTAAACCAGGGAAGGGCATGAAGGGATAACTGGGGGATAAGTTTTCTGGGCCAAGGGAACAGCAAGAGCAGAGGCTCTGACCACACAGCTGGTGTATTTAAATAACTCAGTGATTAAGAGCAAAGATAAATCCAAAGGAAAAATGTTGAGGCTGCATCTTACTGGGCCTTCTTCTAGGTGAAGTATGGACACTGGCTTTCATTCTTAAAGAGATGGAACATTATTGATGGTTTTTAAACAAGAGTGACCTGACCTGCTATTTTAATAGGATCACTCGGATTCCTGTGCTGAATAGACTGAAGGAGATAATGGTGGAGGCTAAGAGAACAGGTAATGGCCATGGTAACACCAGATGAGATGGTGATGGTTTGGACCAGAGTGGTAACATGGGAGGTGAATAGTGGTCAGGTTTTATGAAAATCTCTTCTTTGATCGATGTACCAATGTATTAAGATTAGAGAGGACAGACGGTTTCCTCCCTGGACATATGTTACAGCAACTCTAACTTCATATTTCCCTAGAAATCTGTGAAACTTCCCATGATTCTCTCTTTACAATTGAAAAAAAAAAAAAGAAAAAGAAAGGAAGAAAAATGTGATTCACTTTAAACAAGTCCTCAGTTTGCTTTGCTTGAATGCTTTTCTTGTAGAGAAGCAGAAGCGGGAGTTTCAGTACCCAACAGAGAGTGGGAATAGATAAACTTGAACATTTCTCTCAATGCTGAGATTCTATGATTCTGTGAGCTTTAGTAACTCTGAACATTAATAGTGACACAAGTTGTCACAATAGATTGGAAATGGATATTAATGATTGCGCATGATATTCGGAATATTTTACCACTGGCCCCGCACAGACACTGACCCAATCAGAGCAGATGCCAGCTGCGCACAACAGGTGCATCTCACTGAGTATCAGTCCTGCTCATGAGTGGGTGTGATGCGAAGCCTACTTTAGCGGACATGGTTTGACAAAGGTCTGTACAGTTTAAGCTCATTGAGCAAGTGTCATGACCTCAGGTTTCGTGCCTAGGTTGCTTTGAGAGGAATATAAAAGAATGATAAATTCTGGTTGGAACTATCAGAGTGCTTTGAATCCACTTCAGAAGGCTGCACCTTGCACTCAGAACAAATTGAAATCATGTGACATATGATGCAATAACAACCACCGTACAGGTTCCTGCCTCCTAATAACTTAGCAAATGTGTTCTTGTTGAGGCTTCAGAATGGTATAATGAAAGATGAAACCAGCTGACATACAAGATTTTAGGACATGTTGTTGACTGTGATGCTCACTTGTGGGAATCATGGGAGCAGCAATGCAAGGCTTCAGGCCAGTGTTCATCACCCCAATTCAACAACACTGAGACAGAGTGAGACCCCTTCTCCACGATCACATCCCCTCCTAGTTTAGGTAACTTCCCAGCGATGTAAGAATCAACAATCATAAGCCAAAAAATATGTGGAGGGTGCAAAGGAGTAGTCCTTCAAAAGCAGCCTTTTACCCCAGTTAACGATCCGCTTTAGGGACAACTTTGCTGTATGGGATCTGATTGCGTAAAGTCAAGGCCTGGATGAGATGCATTCATTCAACACTTCCAGCAGATACCTGCGTAAAGGTTATGACAACTGTACAGAAGCAACACACCAGGCCTATGTAACAAATATAGAAAATTTACAGTTTTAGTTTATCTGACCTACTTATATCTCAGTCATAAAAAGGTGCCTGGGGGCAGAATGGAGGGATAAAAGCTCTATCCAGAGTTGCCAAAGTAAACTAACTACAGATTCTGCCCATTAGAGCTCAGCCAAGTGCCTTTTTTAGTGTTTTTCTCTTTGAGCCTGCCTTGTAGAGCCAGTTAAGTGCCTGGATATGTGGAACTGGCCCAGCCACAATGGACTACTTCTACATTAAATCCTTCAGCACTGGTAAATCCAGGCATCCTAAAGAGCTATGTTATGCCTGTACCGCCTATCAAACTGGCGTAAGGGGTTACAGGCTTAAAAATGGGACCTGGATTTTCCCAGAGGCTGAATTATTATATCATCAGCAATTTTGAGGTTCACAGTAAAGTAGAAATAATGGGATTACCTCCTTCTTAATGTAAAAGCATCTTCCCAGAAGGTCAGAGGGAATTTGCAGCCTTTTCTATTTGCTGAGTGTCCTGGTCCTGTCCAACATGAACCTTTATCTGAACAGAAATGTGAGAAGATTTTGTGGTAGAACAGGTTCTGTGAAAATCTAAAAGGCAGGCTCTGTATTTTACTGATTGCTCTGAATAAGGTGGAACAACATCAAATTTTCTAATATTTCTTTCCTCTGGTAAGTATTCTTTCACATAGCTATGGAGCTATGGAATCATGTTCTGAACCTGTGTCTACCACCAACCAGTGGAGTGAATTGGGAAAATTGCTTTTGCCACGGTTTCCTCATCTGTGAAATAGGAATGATACTGGCACCTCCCTAGCAAGGTTGTTATTATAAGGCTGAGTTTAGTCTCTCTGAGGTGGTGACTAGCTAAGAGCAAGCACTCAGAGAATGCTCACTATTATTTGCTGTGTTAACATGGAGATGACTGACAAAAGTTCTACTAACAAGATTTATGTCTTTTATCATTGTCAAAGTTATATTGAAATAGATGGAGAGCTTACATAAAGTTAATGAAGCATATTAACTGAAGCACAGTTACAAGGGTAATAATGATCATCTTATTTTTAAAACTGTGGATTGAAAACAAAACAAAACAAATCCTTTACTCAAAAAAATGAAATTTGTATATTTGAAGAGCATGCTATGTGTTCGTAGCAATCACATCACATTTAGCCTCCCCTTACCCTGGTATTACTATCTGTGTCTTACAACAAAACTGAAGTTCTAATAAGCAGCAGGATGAAAACTCTTTTTTTTTTTTTTATCTCTAAAACCCCTCCTTTTCCACTAACTCCAAATACTATCCATTCTCCTTCCTCCTCTTTGTTCTGAGCCTCAACTTCCTTTCTATGAGGTTAAAGAGACCTCTCCTAGTGTTCCTTCTTGGTAGAATCACTCCTCTGTCATGTCCCTAATAGCCCTGGGTGCAGGTGGATTTCATGTGAGCTTCTATAGGATGTGGCAGTGTGGTATGGGTTTTCTCCCCCAACTCAAGCCAGGTAGCAGGCTCTTTATATTCAACAGTCAATGGCGAACTAAAGACTCATGTTGTGGTCCCACAATGAAAACATTTCAAAGTTATAGAGAATAAATCAGAAGATGAAAGGTAAAATTATGGCCAAATATCTGTGTGTACACATGTGTGTACATGCATGTGTACATGTGTACATATTGTCCTTGAAGTTGTTGTGTCTTTGCATTCTTATTACATGCCAGTAATAAACATTGGTCTTCAAATCATTTGCTCAGCCTGCTACTGAGGTTGCTCCAAGCTATAGCACACTGTTTGGGGAGGAAGATTTATGCTGAGTCAGAGAGAAGACCCAAGTTTGCTGGGCCTGGGAGACAGGCATGGGAGTGTTCTGGGTTGGAAGCTGTTTGGCATCCTGGACCTTGGAGTAGAACAGATCTGGGTTGAAATATTTCCTTTGGCTTTTAATAACTGTATGACCTTGGATGGTTTTCATAATTTCTTAAGCTTCAGAGAGAGAGAGAGAGAGAGAGAGAGAGAGAGAGAGAGAGAGAGAGAGAATAACTGTATTTGAGGTACAAGGCTCCCTGTGATGATTAATAGTCAATGAGGGTCAAATACATGGTGCAATTGATTAGTTAGTACCATGTGAATGGCAGTTATTACTGTGCACCGATTTTAATGTAAAAAGCCAAATAGTCTTAAGCAACAATGTTTTGCCTGGTCACACACAGGGTGGTCTCCTAGATCATCTCCTCAGCAAGTACCAACTGAAATTGTGCTTTTAGATACTGCGTTTAGGTGCACACATATAGCAGCAACCTATGTACTCCTGAGAGCAGACCCTTCCCATCAGTGTGATTCAACTCCATGCCATACCTCTGAGAATATATGCAACCTTTAACACGTCCCCAGGCACATCATGGTTGGCTCCCTCTCATCATTCAATTTGCAAAGACTCCACCTTCTCAGAGGGAACTTCCTTGACCACAGTATCTCAGATACCCCTCACCCTACCCACCCCTGCAGCTGTTCTCTGACCCCTTAACTCTCTTTCTTTCTTCTTTTTGTCCTCCCTTCTTTCCTTCCTTCCTTCCTTCCTTCCTTCCTTCCTTCCTTCCTTCCTTCCTTCCTTCCTTCCTTCCTTCCTTCCTTCCTTCTTCTCTTTCTATCTCCATTCCCTTTCTTTCTAATACATTTTATTTTTAGTGAACTTTTAAGTTCATAGCAAAACTGAGCAGAAAGTACAGAGGTTCCCATGTACTCCTCCTGACATGCATGCACAACTTCCTCCACTATCAATATTTCATAAAGAATGCTACCTTTTTTTACAATCTATGAACTTATATTGACACATTATAACCACCCCAAATCCATAGTTTACATATTGCTCTAAAAAATCCTCTGTGCTCTACCTATTTATCAACCCCCCCACCCCCCACAACCTCGGGCAACCCTGATCTTTTTACTGTCTTTGCAGTTGTTTTTTCAGAATGTCATATAGTTGGGTGGTTTAATATGTTTACTTATTTATTGTTTTTATCTCCCACTAAAATGTCAGCTGCATGGAAACAGGATAATTTTCTGACTTCTTAAAGGAGAGATCCTAGACTATACCTAGTGTGGGAGCCCCTTACATGTCCAGCGTGGTTCAGGGTTCCTGTTCAGGGTTCGAGTTCTGGAGGAGGCCGCACACAAAATGAAGAGAGAGAGACTAGAAGAGAATCAATTTGGAATAATGGGGACCAGGCGTGGCATCTTTCCTCTAGTGGGTAAGATTGCCCACTGCTCTGGCCTTGCTCAAAGCTTTTATTAAGGCAATGGGGAAAACAACCATATCCTTATCCTTAGGGCAGGAAATTCCAACAACAAAGAGGCAAGAAGAATTTACATATCAGTAACAGAGGTGGAGGGCTGCTTTAACTATCAATGTCTCCATTTAAAGGATGAGTGACTAGCTCTGACTATTCAGAGCAATTAAGGTCGGCCAACCTTCAGGCACATTTCTCTATTAGTGACAATGACCGGTCTCTGTCTCCAGCAACCTAGCTCAGAAGAACCCTCAATAAATAGGTGTTAGATTAGTAAATGGGTAAATATTTGCCACATCAAAGTTATCCTCACTCTCCTGCTAAGGTGAGAAACTAGTTATTGGAGACAGTTACATAAATGACAGTGATGACATTGGCTGCTATTTCTGTTATCTCTCAGTGCCAGGCACTGTGCTCTATAATTTAAGTATTTATTTAATGTAATCCTCATAAGTGCCTGCTGAGATGGGTGGGTTTAACAGATAATATAGATAGTATACAGGCAGTCTAGCCATTTTATAGTTATGAAAATGAAGTCGAAAAGCTAACCTAGCCCAAGTCACAGAGTTAGTAAATGACAAAGTTAAGGCCCAAACTAATGGTCATAGGATTCCAAAGCTGATGATCTTACACAGTATGTTGTTATTTTGAGGTGGAGGTAACATAGCTAGTCCATTCTTCTCCTTGGATTTGAACATGGTTCGCTAATCTAAGTGAATGACATTCACTCTGATCCACTGAACATTTATGAAGCATCTACTCTTTGCCATGCCTTGTGCTGTAGAGTGTGACCTGGCTATTCTTAGCGATGCAGAGTCTCAGGCTCTACTCCAGATGTGTTGATACAGAATGGGCATTTGATCAGAATCCCAGGGAGATTTACACATATGAGATAGACTTGAAGAGCACTACTTTTTTTTTAAAAAAAAACATATATTTTATTTATTTTGTGCAGAGAGGAAGGGAGAGGGATAGAGAATTAGAAACATCAATCAGCTGCCTCCTGCACACCCCCCACTGGGATGTGCTCGCAACCATGGTACATACCCTTGACCGGAATCGAACCTGCGACCCTTTAGTCTGGAGGGTGATGCTTTATCCACTGAGCCAAACCAGTCAGGGCAAGAGCACTACTTTTTAAGGATATCAAGACCCAAAACTCCTAAGCCCCCAGCTAATAGATTAAGTAGGGTTTTAACTTTCAGAGAAGTTTGTACTTTAGAGGAGGGGATAGTCACCCATGTAAACTGCTTATTTCACCCCTTAGTACATATAAATGACACAAGGAGTGAAATATCAGTAGGAGAGCTGAATGTAACCACACAGAAGACCTGAATATAACCAAGCCAATCTCTACAATCTCTAGGTATAAAATCGTGTCTTCCAATAATGCACAGGGCATGCCATTTGGATTCTCTTGCCATGGTTCAGTGGTGGTGGTATTTGGGGGTAAATATCAGGCTTTTCTAAGTGTAGTTGGTTATGTTTTTGTACTACAATGCAGACTGTAGCACATCTGCAATGACGTGGTAATGAGCGTTGCCCAGTGGGGCTGTTTTACTACAAATCACAGAAATCCTACCCCATGTCCGTCAAGAAATTTGTGTGGGATCCGTTTTAGCACTGCTGGAGGCTGCTATGTTCATACGATAGGGAACAAAATGTTATGTTTTCCAATATCGCTCTTCCAATCAAACTCAACCTTCACGACACTCCTCACTGTTATGAGCATATACAGCAGGGAAAATACATTTAGCTACTCCAGGTATGCCATCTGTCCCAACAACCTTTACATCAAATGCCAAGTTGCCATCCACTGAGGCTCCCCACTGCCTTGTGAGTTGCGTTTGAGTCTGAGGATGAATTCAGCACTTTAATCAGTGCATCTGTTTTCTGCTTTGTCATACACGTAACTGGCAAGTCTAGCCAGGGCGCTGCCTGCAGAGGCAATCTTCCTGTGTCTGGAATGCAGAGCGGCCAGTTTATCCCATTTCTCTCCTTTCTCTTCCTTGCCACAGCCACCCCTTTCATTTGTTCCCAGTTCTAAGCAGACTATAATTATGTATATTTCCTTTCATGTCACTTCTATTTGTACCACATTTCTGCATCAGGATGAACACAATTCATCCAGTTTTCTTTGCCTCTCTCCTTTGTAATGCAAGCTGGTGCCTTGCTTCTCACTGATCCCCCAACCACAAGGCAATCAAATGAAAATACAATGCGTTGCACCTGAGTTATCTATTTAAATCACCTGCCCTGTGCTAATAGGTGCTGACAATTTCTTAATGTAGCTGTCACTGGGGGATTGTGTCAGCACTCAATAATACGCCTGTATTTGTTTTTCTGGAATATGCTATGGTTTGATGCTTCAACAATTCAACAAAACTGTGAGGATTCAGTGGGAAAGAGCATTAGATACCAACATCTTCCTTGATGTTTAAATCTTTCTGGTCCCCGTGGATTCTTCTGCTCTCCCGAGGACTTAGAGTGAGGGTGAGCACTGACTGGCCTTTACTGAGCACTCTCAGGCCCAAGCCCTGGACTAGGGACTCTGTATGTTCAATCTTATTTTCACATGTTTTTTTTTTTTTTTTTTTTTTTTGCTTAATCCTTACAAGAAATTTGGGTTTTAATAATAATCCGTAGAGGTAAGATGAGTTTTCAAGGTTTTGCTGCTGGTCAGTGACAGAGTAGAGATTTGCCTGACTCCAGCATCCATCCCATTTACACCTATTATTTTCTCTCTTTGCAAAATTTTAAATTCCAGAAGGGTCAGCGCACTCCTTTGCTATCTGAAGCTGATTAATTGGGTTCATGGAATCTATTTTTTATCTCATACTAAGTGGGTACTGCCAAACTGTTATGGGAAATGATTTTTTTTTTAAAGAAAAGAGATATTTTCTGCTCTTTGTGACTAAAATAGTTTTCATTGTGGACCCAACTGTATTTCAAGATTTTTTTAGTCTTCCATAAGCCCTCATGGTATTATCAATCTGGTAATTATTGAGTGTCAGTAAATAAATCTGCTGGGCAAGACTAAAGATTAAATACTGTCCCTGGAGTTGTCACTTGTTTGCTGTACTTCCTAGGGAAAGCCATGTGACCCCTCAGAGACTCAGCTTATTTCTCTGTAACATAGTGTAATACATATGTCCTATTTATTTCATGGGAATGTTGAGTGTTGAATGAGATAATGATTCTGAGAGGCTTTGGAAACCATATGAATACATAAAAATGTGTCAACGTAACTCATTAGATATCTCCAAGGACCATACTACATTATATTAGGCACTGCCCTGGGGGGCCACCAGGACTTTCATGCTCTCAAAGAACTTAAAATGAAGATAAGCACAACATGGACTCATGAGCTGGGCCTTGACTTTATAATAAACTTATAATCCTTGCTATTGTTCCTTCAGTACCATCACCAATTGATTCTCAAATGGAGGGAGCATCATGCCAAAATATAAGTTATAAAATATGATATAGTGGATATACTATATCATATTTTGTAACTTACATTTTCAGATTTTTAAAAAATGAAACTTACTTTACTGTGTCTTGCTTTCAACTTGTCAAATGGATACAGTGAAAATATCTTCTACCCATCAAGACCAAGCTCAAGGTCCACCACTTACACGTCAAAGATTTTCCAAGTGTGGTCCCTGTACCATCATCTTTAGAATCATCTTAGAACACGCTAGAAATGAACATTTCAGAGACATGTGAGGTGAGACTCAAGCACTCTGTGTTTTAATCCTCCTGAAGATTCTCATGGGTGTTCATGCGTAGCAACCACTGCTCCAATGAAACCTCAAGGTACAAGTCAGAAATTATGAACAAATAGACTAATAGGCCAAGAAGGATGCATCAGTGAGGGAGGGGGCTGGGAAGAAAATTATAAGGAGTGGGAGGTGCGGACTGTTGACCTGAAGAGTCCCCTTGCCTAATCATGGTAATTACTGATCACTTTAGCCACTTAGGAATGTGAGGCAAGTCCAAATATAATTTTCCAAAAGGTAAAAACAGGACTCTCTTACAAACATATAGTGAATATATGGCAAAGATAAATTTAACTCATTAATAATAAATTAACAAGGTAAATCTTATTCAAAGGGAAAAAATGAGACACTGGCATATTTATAAGGTCAATAGTAGAAAGAGCCCTAGCCAATTTGGCTCGGTGGATAGAGCGTCGGCCTATGGACTGAAGGGTCCCAGGTTCGATTCCGATGAAGGGCATGCACCTTGGTTGCGGGCACATCCCCAGTGGGAGGTGTGCAGGAGGCAGCTGATCGATGTTTCTAACTCTCTATCCCTTTCTCTTCCTCTCTGTAAAAAATCAATAAAATTTATTTTAAAAAATAGTAGAAAGAATACTGAAATAAGATTTAGTTACAAAACTGGTTAATAACTTACAAAGCAATAAAACTGTTACTTATGGGATTATTTTTTCTACCGGACAAAAATAATTTGCAACCAATCTTCTACAAGTTAACATCTGGCTTTAATCTTGTCCTTAATCAATAGCAAATGTAAAGCAAACAATATCATATCCCTAGAATTTGGGACTGAGACTACTATATAAATCCTAGGAATGCTTGTGATATAATGTTCTGTTATGACTGAAAGGGCATGTAGGAATCTTTTTTAGTTATTTCCAATGTTTAGATATTTTTTTCTTTTATAAGTAATTATGGCAGACTTTATAGTTTTAAAATAAGACTAAGAATCAGGACTTGCATGTGAAATTTTTCCATTAACAAAAATAGACTAGATACAACATACAGGAGGACAGATGACTGTGGATTTCCACTGGCAACCCAGGTATAAACCATTATTGAATTTGCAAACTCCAAAAATACTCTTTTAATCAACTGATGCCTCATTCTATTCATTTTCTCTATTGTGTCTGGTTAAGCACTCTGTGTTCCATTATTAAAGCCTATTATCCAGCTTTTGAAAGCAGAGCTAAAAGGGCAGTTTCTTGCATGAATATCCTTACCAGACATCTCAGGCCTCAGCTCCCCATGTGTTCTTCAGAAAATCCAGCAGCTTAGCTTTCTGGCAGTTTACTTTCTATTTTATAACTTCAACCTAAGATACAAGCTGCTTACCCTACCAATATTTAACGTGTTCAAGGCAAGATTAAGAATGAAATAAGTGTCTTGGCACAGTAAGACCAAAACAATTTAAATCCTTTTTACAAAATTCTTAGGGATAGGATTTGAGGATTTTCATAAAAATATTTTTCTTCCTGCCTTTTTCTCAGTGTGAGCCAGTCATATCTCTCATGCCTCAGAGGGAGGGCAGTTGCAGTCCAGAACAAAGAAATCAATGCTCAGCTTTAAGTTACTAAATAGAATTTTAAAAGTGCCCAACAAGAGGAAACAGTCTTGAAATATAATGCAACCTTCCTATGAGATTTTTTTTTTCATTTTCAAAACATTGACTTTGCATAAAAAGGGTCAGGGTCAGAGTAGGGTGGACTCTTAGTTTAGAATTCATTCACTGATCTATTCACTCATTCATCCAACAATTAGTTATGAGTATCTAAAATGGAGTGGTGGGTGGCAAAAGATGGACCCAAGAACTGGATATATGCATATATGAACTGGTCAATGGGGATAAAAAGGTGACATATGCAATACTTTGAACAATAAAGATAAAAATAAATAAATAAAATGTACTAGAACTGGGCATACAGTAGTGAACAAAACAAAGTGTCATGGAGTTTACATTCTGATGAATAGAGTTGGGCAATAAGTATACCACAAATAAACAAATAACAAATTAGGTAGTAATAAGTGCCATGGGAGAGAAAAGGACAGAGATAAAGAGACAAGAAGTGTCACCGAGGGGGCATGGTGCTATTTTATGTATGGCTGTGAGGAAAGGAAGAACTCTAACTTCGGTCTGAGCAGAAGGAACAGTCAGGAGGTAGCTGGAGCTGAGTGACAGAGAGGTAAATCACATGGTTTTCACAGGTCAATGTCAGAACTTTGGATTTGACTCAGTGAAGGGGAAGCCGATGAAGGGTGTGTTGAGCAGAGAATTTATGGTGTAGGTTATGTAACTTGCTTTTCCAAAGGGATTGCTGTGGCTGCTGTTCTGAATACAGACTCTGGAGAACCGGGGAAGAAACAGACCAATGAAGGGTCAGTTGCGATAATGCAAGTGAAGAAGGATGGTGGCGATAATACAAGTGAAGAATGATAGTAGTGGCAGAGAAATGAGGAATTATCCACTTCTGGATGTATTTTAAATAATGAGTCAGAACCATAACACACAAAAGGGGACAAGACTGTGACTCAAGGGCTCGAAGCAATTGGAGGAGCTATGGGTGGAGCTGCTGTGCACTGAGTCTCCAAGAATTGCCCAGCACAATTTTCCCTTTGCCTCAGGTCAAGCTCTAGAGGTGAAGGGAAGATAGACCTCTTAGATACATTTGAGAAGATTCTGGAACAGAAGGTGTTTGTCCTGTAGGGGTGGCTCTGAGCCCCGTGGAGAAGTGCCAAGGCCTGCATGATGCTAGGATGGCACAGCAGCATCAGCTGGGTAGGAGCCTGAGAAGATAGACAAAGGATCACTTTACAACCTCTTATGTACACTGCATGGTAAGCAAACAAAAATTCCCCATAGCCCTGAGAAGGAAATAATGGGACGAGAAAAAAAAAAGCCAGCAGAACAGAAGGATCTGTGGCTGGGACCAGGGAAAAATGGCATATAAGTGTTATGTCTAGAGTCCATGGCAGGGTTGAAAATGCTGGTAGCAGCAGAGAAAGGATTAAATTCTAATATTCAAGACCAGGTAATTCAAATGATGTCCCAAGGGATGCCAGAAAAGACAGGGGCAGTTCCCAAGGACAGAATGTCTTCTTGCAAAGCAGAGAGCTTACCCCAATAGAGCTTTGTATGTAGTACACAGTCTCTAACACCTTAAGACAGCACTGATGAAACAACAGCTCCAGACAAAATTCCTTTTTCCCCTACTAGGATTGAGTAGGAGGAGAAGCAGCTATAATTCCAGGGTTGCTTGCCCTAATAGAGATTTTTCCCCTTGCCTAATCTATTTTTATTGCCTACATAGCCTATAGCAAAGTACCATGAGAATAGTAGTAACTTAGTTGTTCTTATAAAATTTGGGGGCTAATCCATTGTGATTAGGTACGATAGCAAAAAAGTGCTTATAGCTTCCAATTTTACTTGTGGTAGGAACAGTCTGGTCTCGGCTTTGTGACTGCCCACACATCCTTCACCCAGATCTTAACATCCCCATGGGCAGCATGAAGGGCTTGTACAGAAAATCTGTGTAATTTCTTTAACTCCAGATTATTGGGCTTCCTGCTACTAGAGATCTTTTCAGCCAACTGTATCTTTTCCTATCACTTGCCTCAGCATCGGGCACAGTGCTTTGCTCATACTGGGCTCGAAATGACCTTTAATCATGAGTGAATGATGAATGAGGAGGGTGACCACACACCAAGCCCACTGCAGGGCCTTGCTTGAGGCAAAGGGCCTGACTGACCTTGGCCTGAAGCCCACTGGGTGATGGGAATAATGAGATGAATGAAGCTGGGAGCCATGGTCAGCTTATTTCATAACCACCATCTTGCTTCTTTCTGGTTGAAAAAATGCAATAAGCACATTTGAATTCTACTCAGCCTTTCTATTTCCTCTCATTCTTACCTCTTCAAAGGTATTAAAACTGAGAGCTGATCATGTCCTCAAGCTAAACAACTCCATGGTGGTGGCAAACTTAGCCTCTATTTTTACTCCATGTGAAAGGGTCCATCAGTCATCCAAAGGACTGGCTAGAAACTTCCGGTGAGCACGATCATTCACCCAGGGGACAGAGAGACCCTTCTCAGACTAAAATTGCATGTGGGCCTGATTGTGCCTATGAAGGCCCTGGTGTTGCCTGGTCTCTGGATGCCAGTTGCCTCACTGACCCCCCTCCTCTGCAGCTTTGGTAGGGTTCTCAGGCTCCCACCATGTGTTTTTACTACAAGGTGGGAAGGGATATGAGTAGAAAATAGAGAGAGGAGATTCCAGGAGACTGAGAAGATGTAGAGATGTTAGGAGGTGATATGGAAGGGAGCACGGTGGAGATGCAGAGAACTGTCAAGTGTGCGATGGGGAAGGAGCAGAACAGGGCTACACGCGGAATGGCAAGTATGAAGCCATCTATGTATCTGGAGTCACAGGTTTTTATCAAGCCAGAGACATACATTAATGGTGCCATTTTTAGAAATATTTAAAGTCTGAGGCTAAGTCTGCATTTCATGAAGTTAATAATTCAAGAAAATGTGACAAAGGCTATGTGATTATGCCAGATGTGTGGTACAGAAAGTGGAACACGAGTGTGTGTGACTCAAACCTCCATCTTTGGCCTTCAAGCAAAGGAAGTTATTTATTTTAAAGATGGATTTGTAAATAAATTTTGACAAATTTCAAGCAGCACTGGCCTTCTGTGGGCTTTTTTATTTGGAATGAATGTGTCTACATTATCCAGTTTCTTCATACTGCTGGACAGAAATGTTCTGCTGCTGAAAAGAAAAGCTTTCACATTTTTCGAAGTGTTTCTGAATTCTCTGCCGTTTCTGTTTTGGCATATTACCATAAACTTTGGATAACAATAAATGAATTAGAATTGTAAAGATTTAATTTCCTAAAAAATAGACGTGTTTTCTCAATGAATGAACTCATCTTTAATGTGCCAGGCAGTTGAGACTTGACATTTTTTTCATTCTTTTCACTTTATATTCTCTCTCTATATATAAGCTCTTTATATATTCTGGTTCTTTATATATCCCTGGTTCTGTACGTACACTGGTTCCAGAACAAATCACTAAGACTTCTAAACTTGAACACTCAGTCCATAGTTTTTGCCTGAATTGGATATCTGTGTCTTGAGCTTTAGACTGAGCATGGTGGTAGGGTGGAAAGAGCAACCCTGGAGATGGAAGAACCAGGGTCCAAATCCCCACTCTACCACTTAAGAGACTAGTAGCCTTGGGAAATTTTTAAAAACTCTCCCAAGATAATTTTTCTCATCTGTATAGTGATATGAAAAATGCCGACCTCCAGCTAGTAGAGCAGAGAGTTTTTCTCAGTTTGGCTTGCATGTAGTGAGGGCTGAACAATGACTCCGTCTGGTCTCTCTTCTGCTTTCCAAACCCCTCTCCTTCCTCACAGAATGTAGTATTTGCTTGCTCAGTCCTTTGCTTAAAAACTTGCATTTTCATTCAAAATAGTCACCCACCATACTCGTTGTCCTCTAGGCATCAGCCTCTCTTCCATTAAAGGAGGGGACTAACGGTGACTGCTAAAGGACCTTATGTCTATCACTGTCATTCAGTGAGTTTATGGATCTCACCGACTTCCTGGCTCAGCTTTTCCTCAGCTGGCCCTTCCCTCCCTCCAGTCCACGAATCCCATTTCTTCTCTGTGTAACTTACATAACAGGTGCTCTGTCTCAGACACACCGAGCCTGCTGACAAGACTTACGCTTAGAAACAGGCTAATAGAACTTTTCTGAGAGCTACATATGGGGCAGCTGAAAACTGCTCTTGTAGCTGACTTGCTGTTTCATTTCAAAACGTTATGATTTGCAAGTCTCTGATAATTTTATATCTTTTAACAATTTAGCACAATCTGCTTGTATAAGTGATTTGTTACCCACTCCTGTAGCCATTATATTAGTTTCTAATGATACATTTCTTTGTGTCCTTATAGCTGATGTGTGTGTTTTAAGTGCAATTCTATGGCTAGGCTTTGATAAATAAGCTAATAAAATCCGACATTCTTAACACTGGCACCAGGTTGACACAGATTTCCAGGAACCTCTGCCATACCCGCTTCAGTCTCAGAACTTGGGTATGAGAGGTACTGGTGTCAGATCTCAAGAAGGGATCACAAATACAACTGCAATAAGGTAAAATGATAGGAGGTTGCATTCTTTTAATCTCTAGAACACTGTCAATGACTGATCGAATCTCAAGAATTCCAAGATACTTTATTGTAGTAAAAAGAACCCTGAACTCAAATCATAGATATAGATATAAAATACTCTCTTCCACTTTCTAGCTGTGTAGACTTGAGTGAGTTAACTTTCTGAACTTTAGTATCCTTATTTATAAAGTGGAGATAATAATCCCTGTAATCTAGGAGGTTGTGCAGATTAAGAGTTAATATATGTAAAATAAAATGAAAAGTATAAAGCACAGAAGTTGTCATTATTACAAAATAACTTTTTTTTTTACAAAATAACTTTTATCTTGTTCAAAATAGCACCATTATTACTATCATATTATTTTCAATTTTATTATGCAATACCATATGATGAATTTCTTAATATGTCACTGTTTTCAAAAGGAAATCATAAATGCCCCCCAGAGTAAATAAAAATCATTGATGCAATAACAAAATTAAATACCCTAAAGGGAAGGCAAGAGTAAGTTTATTTTTTTTCAACCATCTACTATGAAAGTGGTACCCAAGATTTTAGGATTGGAAATTTTTTTTTACTTTCTTCACATTTATAAGGGTTTCTTGAATTGCTTTTGAGCACAAAATTTTTTATCATTCTACCTAAACACAGACCTGATATTCAGGTGGCGTCTTTCAATACTACTGTCCTGAATGATATAATATTGAAATACACCATATTCTGTTGTTCCAAGGTCTCCCATTACCACCACCTTAGCCTCTGCCAATGGGGCTCTTCTCCCATCCTCCACAGTCCAGGAACTAAATGGGTTAACTCCTGGAATAGCTGAGGACCTCCAGGAAGTCACTCACTTGAGCACTAAAGGCCTCTCTTCTGATTGATTGATGTGCTGCAGGCTGATTGGGAACCACTTTGAATACCACTCTTACCTAAGTTCTATATTGAAGGTTGAGTAACTCCATTATAACCAAAGGCAATATCTGTTCATTGAGAGAAGTGCTAGATGGGGAGAATATGAGAAGCACTTTCCCTTTGTGTGCCTTGCTGGCATTAATCTTCAATCTATAATGTGATTCTGAAATTTATTTAAGACCTAGAATTTTTAAATAAGATTTGAGCCCATTTAAAATTAATATACTATATTAATATGCTCTATATATTATATACAGTATGTATATATATTGTACTAGAAGCCCAGTGCACTCGGGGGGAGGTTATTCCCTCAGCCCAGCCTGTGCCCTCTCACAGTCTGGGACCCCTCAGGGGATGTCCACCTGCTGGCTTAGGCCTGCTGCCCAGGGGATTGGGCCTAAGCTGGCAGTCAATCATCCCTCTGTCTGCCCAGGAGCCCTTGGGGGATGTCCACTTGCCAGTGGGGAGCAGGCCTAAGCTGCAGTCAGATATCCTTAGCGCTGCTGAAAAGGCGGGAGAGGCTCCCATCACCAACACTGTGCTGGCAATCGTCAGCCTGGCTTGTGGCTGAGCAGAGCTCCCCCTGTGGGAGCGCACTGACCACCAGGGGGCAGCTCCTGCATTGAACATCTTCCCCCTGGTGTGTCATAGTGACCAGTCATTCCCAGTCTTTCTGCAGTTAGGATCAATTTGCATATTACCCTTTATTATATAGGATAGATGCCTGGTGCATGGGTAGGAGCCGGCTGGTTTGTCCTGAAGGGTGTCCTGGATCAGGTTGGAGTCCTGCTTGGGTGCCTAGCCAGCCTGGGTGAGGGGTTGAGGGCCGTTTTCAGACTGGCCACAGCCCCTTCAGGTTGCAGCTCCTGCTGTGGTGCCTTGCCAGTCTGGGTGAGGAGCTGATGGCTGTTTGCAGGCTGGCCAAGCCCCCGAGCAGGAACTCTCACCCCATGAGGGTGTGGCCATCCTGGTGAGGGGCTGATGGCTGTTTTCAGGCTGGCCAAGCCACCCCAGCATATGGCCATCCTGAGTGAGGGGCTGATGGCTGTTTACAGGCTGGCCGCATCCTGCAGTGACCCAAGCTCCCAGCGAGGCTGGAAGGAAGCATGTATCTAAGATTTATTTATTTTGTATAATTGAAACTTTGTTGCCTTAAGCGGAACCCACAGCCAGCCAGGGCAGGCGGAAAGCTTGGCTTCCTCCATCACCAGGGCAACCAAGCCTCCTGCTTGCTCCAGCTCCATGGCTGCCAGTCACCATCTTGGTTTGGTTAATTTACATATGGTCACTCTGATTGACTGGTGGGCATGGCTTGAGACATAGTGAAGGTGTGGTCAATTTGCATATTTCTCTTTTATTAGATTAGATGTGTATATTGTGTATTTATAATGTGTGTATATATAATGTAATGTATTCTATTCAGGAGGGCACAAGTAGGTTTACAGTTGTGAGTAGTGAAACAGTTTGTTCTTATACTAGAGGCCTGGTGCATGAAATTTGTGCACTGGGTGGGGGTTTCCTCAGCAGAGCCTGTGCCCTCTCACAGTCCGGAACCCCATGGAGAATGTCTGCCTCCCAGACATCCCTTTCACAGTCTGGGGTTCTCATTGTCCAGGACCCCTCACTCCTTACCACCCACCCACCATAGCACTCACCAGCCATAAGCCCAGCTTCTGGCTGAGCAGAAGAATGCCGCTCAACCAGGAGCTGGGCTGGCTGTTCCTTAGCCCTGGCTATGCCACTGGCCACTGGTGTGGCTTTGGGAGGTTGAGGTGCCACAGTCACGCCCTGTCCCACCTCTGTGGGGGCGCCAGGACCACCATGGCTGTGCAGGCTCACTGGCCCCACCCTCTCTTACTGGTTGTTCTGGAAAGTTGTTCCAGAAGGTCATTCAGCCCTCAGGTCTAATTAGCATATTAGCTCTTTATTATATAGGATTATTATTTATTAATTATTGTATTATTTTCCATGTGAACAACTATAAACCTATTTGTGCCCCACCCTGTATATCATACACATTATTCTGAAGAAGCCGCCAGAGCTCAGTGACTTCAAAACAGTTTACGAATGATTGTGTTAGGCTCTTTCTGAAGTAATACATGATTCGATTTATAGAAGCAAGACATGGTCAATGTGTACAAATGGAAACCACACTAACAAGAAGTATAGATGTCAACATTTTAATAGCAAGACCTTTAACGAGACTTGAATAATTTAAAAAAGAGTTGAAAATGAATTTATTTTAGTCTTCAGCTGAACATATGCACATTTCCATCAGAAACAAGTGGCTCTATGTGGAGTTGCCCAGGCTTGCAAGTATATTAACCGAAGTTTCTCTACTAAAGTGAGGGGATGAAATTTACTCTTTGATACCTTCATCTGGAAGAAAATAGAGCTCATCTGTGGGTATCCTGCTTTCTATCTAGCTCAGGTGAAGTTATATTGCAACAGGGAATGTGTTATTGGCAATCAAGCTCCTCCTGTGATGTTAAAATCAACTTTTCAAGCACTATTTCAGAATACACAGCAACAACTATAGTAATGTCAATAGTAACAGCTACTTTTACAAGTTTTGCTATTCAGTAAATAATTTTACTTTTTATTAAGGATTTACTTTGTAACAGGTATTATACTGAGTCCTTTATTTACATTATTTTCTTTAATCTTTATAACAACCAATGAGATGGCTATTACTATATCTTAGATATAGATGAGAAAATTGAGGTTCAGGAAAATTAACTTTTATGAACTTATAAGGCTTGCAAATAACAGAGCCAGGAATTGAAAGAAGACAAGCTTATCTGCCTCAGTATTCCAAGTGAAATGGTAATCAGTTGTAGGTGATGTTACATGAATGAGGCCTCAGATGTGTCTCTAGATCTCTCTGGACCTATTTCCCACAGGATCTCTAATGTAACTGCTAGATAAAGCTTTCAAAAATAACTGTGTATTCAAACATGGAAAAACTGAATGCAAATAATTATGTATAGATTGGTACAATTTCCCATGAGGTAGAAGAAAATTGCTTTACAACAAGGAAAAATGGGATAGCTATTTCATATATGCAGGTGAGAGAATCAGGAGACAGGCGCTGAGGAAATGGCCAGTGACTATGAAGGCTTAGCAAGGATATCAGAGAAACAATAATTACTACAGCTAGTCTTCCAGTAATTTTAAAACTTCTTGTCCTCCTTCTAACAAAGAACAGGAAATGTCAGAGGAGATATTGGTATGGGGCTGGTCCGAGATCCTTTATAAGGTTTCTTATTGAATTCAGAAACACCTTAATCATTCAACTCCACGATTCCATGGTACATCAACTTGATGTTCCTATGTATTTCTGAAAAAGATTATGAGCTCAGATTATTTCTTTTTAAATCAGTCGAACCTTATTATTCAGAGCAGCTCAGCAGGCTTTCTGAAGCTAGTTAGACTGAATTCTCCCCAGGATTTAAAATTAACAGAGAAAAAGATAAAATGATGATTTCAGAAACAGAATTCAAGGCCGATAAAACAAGCTAAATTTGAAATTCAGGGCTAGGAGAGAACATTTTTATAAAAGATGTCTAGGATTTTCTCGTATTATTTGGGGCATCATTTCCTGCCTGATCTAATCACCAGCTATGAGATCTGAGAACCCACCTTGCTTTAAAACTATTGAAGCTGTCTTGGCTCCAGACCTTTAAAGCTGCCCACACCTTTAACATAGCATTTAAAGTCTTTTTGCTTCTCTGTTCTAGACCAGATCTTACAATACTCAGTAGCTGGAAGGCTTCATCCTTGTCAGGGGTCAGCTAATTCTCATCATAGCTTGCTAAACTATGTATTTCATTGGGAAATAATAATCCAGGAATAAGAATAAGTGACCATGACATGATACAAACCTTAACTTTAAGAAGGTAATATTTTTCCACATTTGAAATGCCTGTTACTTCCATTTGTGTTTATGGAATGCACTTTGAAAGGATATAAAAAATTAAACATAATTATTTTTAGAAGCTGAAAGCTACTTTTAAAGCTGAGTGATTCTCAAATCAAATGGCAAAGATAATGCAAAGGTGCATTATGTTGAACTCGGTTTAGCATCTGCATAGTTCTTACATGTAACTGCTTAATAGTCAAGGGTTAGGCAGACTCTGTTTTTACTGGACCTAGCATTATTTAATTTTTCATAAATTCTGAACAAGTGTAAATGCAGTAGACACATTGTCAAAGAGTAAAGAGTTTATTTGAACATTTGAGTACCCTAAAGAGGAAAAGGTATTCAGAGTTTTAGGCGTTTTTATATCTGCTCATAATCTTTTAGTGAATTCAACATGATGGTATTTTTGAGGTAAATGAGTTCATTACATTGAAGAATTAAAAATTTACCATGCCATTTAGATTCAGAAAGATGTGAGGAAATTTTGAATTATACTTTTCTCAGAGGACTAAGAAGCCATTGAGCCATTTGAATTCTGAAGGATAGAAAATTTTGAATTCTTCTAAATTGTTTTCATTTACATTTTAATGAAGATCTTTAAAGGCAATAACAACATATCTAACATTTATCTTTTTTTGACTTGCTAAAGAAATAGATGTTTATTGAAGAAAATGTGTATAAACCAAAAAAGTGATAAGAGGAAAATAATTTATTTACTCTTTCCATAAATTCATTTTGAACATGAACCATGTGTGTTAGATCATATATGTATGTATGTAGGTAGTGTAGATTGAAGCATAGCAGTAAAGTTGTTGAGGAGCTAATTATCTCTCAGTTGAGTGAACTAATCATTGAAATAAAGTGTGCAATAGTGGGGTGATGGCCAAAGTGCAGGGTACTATGGTAGGATATCACAGAAGCACATGGTAAGGTAGAGCCTGCTGGGAGAGTAGTGCAATCTAAGTGGGTACCTGGAGGATGAGTATGAACCATTTCAGTGAAAAAGAAGGGGGGAGTTGAATGTTTCAGCTACACAGAACATTGAAGGACCTTGATTAGAAAGATCATGACAAAACTGAGGAATTTTAGGATGTTCAATTGATCAGAGTTAACATTTTTAAACATTCTTGTCTATATTATTCCTTTTTATAAAATACTAGGAGCCCGGTGCACAATATATTGTGCACTCGGGGGGGACCCTCAGCCCGGCCTGTACCCGCCCACCCCACAGCCTGCCACCCACCCAGCAAACCCCACCCACCTCACACACCCTGAGGCCCACTGCCCACCTGCCAGCTAAGCCGCTCCACCGCCTGAGCCGCACTCAATTCCATGGTTGTGCTGCCGGCCTCCATCTCTGAGTTAATATGCATACAGCCAATCTGATTGGCTGGTGGGCATGGCTTAGGAGTCCCGGAGAAATGGTCAATTTCAATATTATGCTTTTATTAGAGTAGACTAGAGGCCCATTGCAGGAAGATTCCTGCAAGAATAGGGCTTTCTGAGCTGGAGTGAAGCAGAGAAGGGAGTGAAGCACTGCCTTGCTCCCTCCCATCTCTGCTGCCTCAGCTCCCTCCCTTCTCTGCCGCTTTGCTCCCTTCTCTCTCCACAGTCTCTGCTGCCTCGCTTCCTTCCATCTCCACTGCCTTGCTCCCTCCAGTCTCCCCCACTTTGCTCCCTCCCATCTCCACTGCCTTGATCTCTCCCTTCTTGGCTGCTTCACTCCCTTCTGCAGCACTTGGCTTCCTTCTAGGCTGTCTTCGGTTTTCCCATGGTGCCTGTGTATGCAAATTAACTGCTATATTGCTGGGTTAATTTTCATACCATTACTCTGATTGGATGGTGAGCATGGCTTGGTTGGTGGGCGTGGCTTAGGTGTCTCAGAGTGGGGGTTAATTTGCATATTACTCTTTTATTAGATTAGATGCGTTGACTATGTATGGTGCCAGTTGGGTACTGAAAATATTGGGGAAACAATTGGTAAAGTTCATGATTGTCCAACCACTATGGTATTCAGTGAAACTAATACAAAATAATATTGAATGTAAACTGCAATTTTAAAAAAATTTAAAAGGCTGTGTTGATCATATAGTTTTTTACTTACTTTATTCAGTTAGCCATAGTTGTATTTATGACCCACATCATTAAAATCCTTCTATATAATGTCCAATGGCAGCAAAATTATCTGTGTAATTAAACTCATAATTAGGTATTCCCCTCTTATTGAGTATATTGTACCCATTTTTCCTCTATAATGAAAAGAGTGTTTTAATATATATATATATATATATATATATATATATATATATATATATACATCCTTAGAATCAGATATACCATGTATTTCAAGTAAATGACCTCACCCCCAATGAAAGACTAGAAACATCCATTGGTAGCCTCCAGTACGTGCCTAGGTATGTACCCTGACTAGAAATTGAACCTGCAATCTTTTGATGTAAGGGACAACCTTCCAACCAACTGAGCCACCAACCAGGACAAATTAGGTCTTTTCAGGCTCTTTATTGAGAAGCATTTTTTGAAAGGCCTCACACGTGGGACGGGGACCAGTTGTCCTCAGCAGGATAAACTGACTTGGTGCCATACTCTAAGACCCTAGTATTTTAATATCATGGCACATTCCCTTAGCAATTCTTGCTCCATGCTTCAGCAGTTTCTATC
>PVJC01013622.1:0-37713 GCA_004026665.1 Murina feae
CCCCCCCCACCCCCACCATTTTGTTCCTGCCTTTAAGTGTTATTCAAAGATGCTATGGAAAAGGATTTGCCTACCATTTGGTTGTCCTAAAGTTAATGAGTCACTTTGAAGTGTTACCCTGAACCCGAGAATAAACCAATGATGTAGCTTCGTCACAGTGCTCGTTGCATATCATCCTCAGGCAGGCTGATAGGGATGTTTAAAGCAAAATCCTCTTTATTTCCTCTGTGACCCTTTCCCTGTAGTAATAGAAAAGAACTATTCCAACTAGTTTTTTTGCATAGTAGCACAATGCAATACTTTATGTACTAGGACCTTGCTTTGGACTAGCTGTGCAACTGTTAGGCAAATCGTGTAACTTCTCGAAGTTTCTGTTTTCTCACTTCAAGATCCAGTTCATGACTACAGTACCAATCTCCCTCACGATACCCCTTTGAACACTATTAATAATTACAGTAGTAGTTACAATAATTTACTAAGTGCTTTACGTATATTATTTTTCTTTAATCATCAAAACAATACAAGGAGCGAAGTGTGAGATTCTCTGTTTTACAGATTTAAAACTTGAAGTTTAAATAAGAAAATATAAAGAGATCACGTTTCAGAGTCTTTTTGCAAACTGTGAAGCCTTGGTGAATGTCAGTTATCTATGTTATGTGATATGCTCTAGAGCAGCGGTCGCCAGCCTTTCGGACCTCATGGACCACCCGTTGGCGACCGCCGCTCTAGAATCCTCACGTGCGGATTGGAATCCTGGCTCTTCTTTTGTGACATTAAGCGGGCTGCTTCAGTGTCCTGTTCCGTTTTCACGGTGTGTCAAGCGCAGTTAGCAATGTGTGCTTCATAGGGGTTACATGTCTGGCGCAGGGCCTGGCACACAGCGGCATCCATGAGTTTGATTCCTGCTTTTCCAGCTAGAAAAATTGTTTTCCCTTTCTTGGTTTTTAAATAGGATGTTGACACTGATTCAGAGTTTATTTTCAGTATCTAATTTTAATGAAATAATATTTTCATTATCTAATTTTAAGTTCATAGAACATGATTCTCTGTGGGGCATCGTAGGTCAATTGTGATTTGCTTTAAGGTCCTTCATTAGCGACTTTCTTTACAAATTGGTACTGGTTTCCAAAATAGCTCATAAAAGATCATAGTTGCTATAAAAAATCTCTGTTAAATTTTCCCTAAGTACTTTAAAAATTTCCTCCACTTATTAAGTGATTTTGTGCAAGCAGAGCTGCTTAGTAAGACCTGTCTTTGTAGTCATTTCGCGCGCGCATGTGAGTGTGTGTGTGTGTTTGCAAGGAGGTATTTTTAGATAGTTTAGCTGAACAGCAATCTGACGTCTTTAGAGGAGACATCAGTTCATTATGTGGATACAAATTCTGTGCTTTCGGCTTTTATACAGCAAGCCTTAATATAAATCTGTTCTTGCCTTTTCCAACGAAAGAGACTATATCATGGTATGTATTCTGTTTCTTCCTAAGGCTGGCCTTTCCAGTTAATCTTTGCTTAGAGAAATGATCAAGGTAGAAATGCCTGTATTTGCTCACAACTTAAAATAGATTTATAGAAGCATGGAATTTTGGATCATATTTAAATATGCCATTATACATTATGCCACACAGTGTTTTTCTATTGCATTGTGATTCAGGAGATTTAAAATAGTCATGTGGTTTATAAATGCTGCTTTCTTTTAAGTAGAACAATTTAAAGGCCAGGATGTGGGAGTTCTATACCTCTTAACTGTACATATTGCTTTGTCGGTTAAAAAAATGTTGCTTTATAAAAGGTAATTTAATGCTGAGCATGTAGGAGGGACATGGTTATTTGCTTTCTGGTTGCTTTAAACCCAGTGTTGCATATAAAGTTACAATAATATTTTCTTTTATCTGGTTTTCACTTTTTAAAAATCTTGTGGGGGAGAGCCCTTAAAGCTTAAGCAAATTAATGTTAGTTGTTTGTGACACTTGTTCTCACAAAAGGATGCCTTTGGTTAAAAATAAACACAGAACTTACACATGTGTTTTTCTGATTTTACTAGAGCTCATTTTGGGAAACTGTTCATATAGCAGTTCAAAAGATTTTTAAAATGAACTTCAAATACATGCTCTTTATTCATTTTTGAAAATTCAAAATTTATATCTACTTCATCTCAAAATGTCGAAGCTTGAGTGAAAACTTTTGTTATTCATTCAAATGTGTTATCTGCATGGTGTGCAGCATCCATGACTTTAAGCAGGTAACTTCCCATGTCCTAAACTATTTCTTCTGGTCTGTCAAGTGCTGCTAATGACATGTTGCATCATTGGTTGGTTGTCGGGGTTACATGTGGTTTCTAATTTTTAATTCAGTTATTTGATATTACGTGAACCAATTAGAATTTTAGTGATATTTTAATTATTGCAGTAGAATTCTTCATATTTTAATTTATCTTTGTAAACATAAAACATTATCATAGGGAAGTAAATTACTTTTCCCCCCTTTATTGATTAAGGTATTACAAATGTGTCCTTATCCCCCCCATTAAGTAAATTACTTAACCTAAAGAAAAACACGATCTTGGAGAGTCAGGTTAATTATGGGCATCTCTCTGAAGATGTGGAGATCTTTCATTCTTTAAGCAAAACGCAATATGTTTTACATATATATGTGTATATATGTATGGAAGGCTGAGACAAGACACTTTGTAGTATTAAATAAAAGAAATCTTAAAGATTTTTTTTAAAAAAAATGAAAAACCTTCTTCTTAAAATTAGTGTGTTATGTAACCATTTAAGAATTTAGCTGAAGCCTAATATTAGTGACTCAGATTCTTAGCTTTTTACTGATGCTTCTTTACAGTGAAATTCAAGCAGTTGCCGGATTCTTAAGCCATGAGTTCATCCTCTCTCCTTGCAAAATTTGCATGCAATAAAAATTGAGAATCTGTGCCAAAAGAGGTGTTAGAGCTGAAATTCTTATATGCTAAGTGTAACATATTTTATGTTAGGCTGTTTCTCAGTGAAATCATCTGTATTTCAGTTTAAGAAAAGTGACCAACTTTAGGCTAATGTTCCTTTACCAAAGAGTGGCATATATCTGGCTTCATTGGCTCCCAATATCTGGCTTCATTGGCCCCTTACTTCTCACAGCACCTCCGCCAGATAGCCATTGTTGTTTCGGAATTGTTTTCCTCCAATCAATCGAGAAAGGCACCTACCTTCTTCTTCCCGGTAATGTACTCGCTATTTCAATAGCATCCTGTCATGTAGGCCCGGTGTTCTCTGTCTCACCACTGACTTGCAGGGAGACACAGACAAAACTTCTTGCGCACGTAACCCTGAGGAAGTCTTCAGGTATTATGGTGAAATTGAATGCTTCAAGAAGTTTTCCTGAGATAGGAGGTGATTCTAACAAGCCTGGAGAATGCCCAGTGGAAATATTTAAGGTGTTGTTAATGTTTGCTTCCCTGCCCCCAACACACACACACACACACACACACACACACACACACACACACACACCCTGCCTCACGCATGTGCGCGCCAGCCAGGCATTTGCATTGAGATAAATGAAGCAGTGTCCTCCTGGGCTATATAGATATCTATGTAGTGCCTGGCTTCTTAGGAGTTTATTAAAATTGACACTCTATCACCTTTTTCTGATTAAAGGTCATTGCATCTTTTTGCTGTTGTTCAGTTCACTTCAGAATATCTCAGAGATTTGAACCATTATTGACTGGAACATATAATTCTTGGCAACTATGTAATTTACCACCTTTCCCCACCTTTTAGTTTGTAAGTCAGTTACTCGCTTTGGAATTTAAGATGTCTTAATTTACTCTCTCTGCATTGACTAGAGATTATTTTCTACCCCTACTATGTTTCATTTTTTATTCTCCAGTTTTCCATTTTCCACTGGAATATATTTCTCATTCCCCAGTTTTCCGTAGTTGGGAGAATACATTAGAATAAGTCTTTTTCAGTCTTGAAGATATGCCTATAGGGGTTGACAAAAGTAGGTTTACAGTTCATATGTAAAATAATTCAGTAATTAATAAATAATGATACAAGAATCTGTTTTAGATACTCACAACTGTAAACCTACATTTGCCTACCCCTGTATATCTAGTTTGAAAGGAAGATATCCTATATAATAAAAGAGTAATATGCAAATTGACCCTAACAGCACAATGACTGGGAATGACTGGTCATTATGACACATACTGACCACCAAGGGGCAGATGCTCAATGCAGGAGCTGCTCCCTGGTGGTCAGTGCACTCCCACATGGGGAGCTCTGCTCAGCCACAAGCCAGGCTGATAGCTGCCAATACAGTGGTGGTGGTAGGAGCCTCTCCTACCTCCTCAGCAGTGCTAAGGATGTCTGACTGCAGCTTAGGCCTGCTCCCCGCTGGCAAGTGGACATCCCCTGAGGGGTCCCAAACTGCAAGAGGGCACAGGCCAGGCTGAGGGGCCACCCCTCCCCCAGTCTAGTTTAGTTTATAAACATCAGAGAATGACAGGTGTCAGACCATGACTTTCACTGGAGGATAAATAAAAGAAATCAGAGTTTATGTTTGATTTGCTTGATGTATTTTGTTATTGGTATTTTGGTTGCTCTTTAGTTTTTCTTGATTTCAATCTAAATGAGTTCATTGAAATAAGATATGAAAAGAAGGAGATTTTTATCTCAGGAGATTTCTTAATTCTGTTGATAAAATTGAAAGAATTGAAGAACAGACTTTATTTGTGAAGGCCATTAAGTCAAATGACAAACACATAGCCAAGTTCATGTCTCCCTTGAACTTTTATTAGGTTTATATATTTGGAGGAGGCACTAGCAACTTCTTATGTTGTTTAAAGGAGCCCATGAGCAAAATCTATATGTTTAAGCTAATTTTGTTTTAAATTTTCCTGTAAAATGCATTATCTATTTTACATTTCTGTGGGCGTTTTTTTTTTTCCTTCTTTTTCTTTTTGCTTATATTAAGGGGTTTGTTCAAAAGGGAGATAAAACTTGAGGTTTTCATCTCTTGTTACCTCATCTGTTTATTGATTTCAATAGTTCCTACACCATCACAGTATGGATCAAAATACCCTCTTCCTCATCATAATCATCTTGATCATCACTTATTATTACTTTTGTACATATTAGCATGTAAACACTTAATGAGCAGGTGAACAGTTTACTAAACTTTGCCCTCAAAACCAGACATTCATTGATTGATTATAATAAAACTAGAGGCCCAGTGCACAAAATTTGTGCATGAGTAGGGTCCCTAGTGGCTGCCAGCTGCTGACTGGGGCCTCCCTTTCCAGGCTGCCTGCCACTGCCAGCTGGGGTGGGGCCAGCCAAGGAGAGTGGCCACAGGTGATTGGCAGGCCAGACCCCACCCCTCCACCCCCCGTCAAACTCCTGGTCAAGGGGACAATTTGCATATTAGGCTTTTATTTTATAAGATTCAAGACTGTATGTTTATTCACTGCCCACTACATATCTTGATGTGAATATTGTCACTTCAGATTTGACATGCTCAAAATATAACTCCTGAGTGTTCTTCCAGCCACCACCAAAGAAATAAACCAAACCAACTAAGCAGGCAACAAACTCTTATGGTTCTGCAGTCTTTCTTGTCTATCATAATTGGCATTGCCATCTATTCAGATATCGAAACCCAAAACCTATGAGTTACCTTTGGTTCTTCAGGTTGCCCCAAACGCCATATTCTTCAGCAAATCTTATTTATCATGAGTTCATGATCTTCTCTCCATCTCCATTATTACCACTCTGGCCCAGCCTACCATCATGTACTCACTGGGACGATCCCAATAGACTCGCAGTGTTCCACTTATTTCTAAACTTACCTTTCACACCATTCTTCACAAAACAGCCTGACTTACCTTAGAAAATGTGACTTGGACCATGTCATATTTGTGCTTTTAAAACTCTTCAGTAACTCTCCACTGAGGTGGAGTAAAACCTATGCTTCCTAGAAAGCTATGCGTGAAATAGCTCAGACTTACTCTTCTTACCTCACCTTGTACAACTTTTCTTTTGATCTGCTCTCCTTCAGCTGCCGTGGCCTTCCTTTTGTTTATTTAACAGACCAAGGTCTGAAGTCTTTCCTGGAGTTGTTTCTTTTGACCAAACTCAATCTCCTATGATCTTATCTGGCTGGCTCCTTGACTCTCAGGGATAAGAAGGTCTCCTGGCTGGCCAGTCCAAAGTAGCACTCAGGGATTCTAATTGCACCATATTATTTAAATTCTCCACCTAGCGTTTATTATTATATTTTTGTTCTTGTTGTTAATGTTTTTGCTGCTTATTTATTTTGTCTCTCCCCATTGAACTGTAATACAGGCTTATAACTAGGGAACTCATCTGTTGGATTCAGTACTCTATCTGGAATATCTAGGATGTGTTAAAGTCATGAATGTATGAAAGCTAAATCAATAAAAAGTTTAAAAATACAGCTATAGGCAAATATCATTAAGTTCAGAGTTAGTAAATAATTGTTTCACCTTGGGAAGATCCCCCTCACCTCCCATGGCTAGGTAAACTTAGATGACACTGAATATATTATAAAGACTGAAGGCAGTAAGGAGCCTTGGACATCAACCATTGAATATTCACATTAGTATTAACATTGTTAACTATCAGAATTTCATTATAACGAGTCATGGAATTCCATAACATTTAAAATATGGAAATAGCTCTTATTAAGCAGCAAACTTTCTGGTGTGAGCTGCTTTGGAATTTTGGATGATACGAAGTTTTAGACATTGAGACATTCTGTTTAGAAAGAATATTAATATGGATTATATTGAAGAGCAAACTACCTTTTTTATATCCTTCAGTGTAATTCAATGCCATCAACTAGGTAAAGGTACTTGTGTGTGTACTTCCATGAGAACTTAACCATCCAGTATTTTGAGAGTGATATGCTTTTGTAACAGCAATCATTGTCTTACTGTACACGTATCATGAAATTGAGGTTAAATTAATCCTGTGTTAATTTTGGTTTACACAATGTAATAAACCATTACTAAAGGATTCTGAGTGTTAATTTAAAGCTACATTGAAATCTAAGTTTCCCTTTAACTATTTTTTTCAGAATAGTTGTTTAAAATATTAATGCTATAATTTACATAATAAATTTGGAAACTATTTGAGTTAATTTTTTTCTATTTCATAAAAGATTCTGGATTCTAGTTTTAGCAGTGCCATAGCTAGTTCACTTTTCTGGACATAAGTTCCCAAAACTGTGAAATGAGGAGATTATGCTGAATGAATTTCTAAAAATCTTTCTAGGTCTCTCATTGTACTGTTATATAAAAACTTGCATTTGTATAATGCTTTATATTACTAGATTCCTTTCACATTTGTCTTCCATTCTTTTTTTAAATATATTTTATTGATTTCAGAGAGGAAAGGAGAGGGAGAGAGAGAAAGAAACATCAATGATGAGAGAGAATCATTGATTGGCTGCCTCCTGCAAGCCCCCCACTGGGAATCGAGCTTGAAACCCAGGCATGTGCCCTTGGCCAAAATCGAACCTGGGACCCTTCAGTCCCCAGGTCGGCACTCTATCCATTGAGCCAAACCAGCTAGGACTTGTCCTCCACTCTTACAACTAAGTTGTGATAAGGTTAGTAGGACTGACCTTATTATGTCTATTCTATACTGGTGAGGAAACTGAGCTGCAAGAAATTAAAGTGATTTTCTTTATTCACACAGCTTGGAACTGGCCATGTGTTCTTTCTATAATTTCATATTAAAATCTCTGACCTCCTAATGCTAATCTATGGTTAGGTACTTGGTCAAAATAAGTATTCATTTTGTTAAGATACTTAAGATTAGTAATAAATTACCAATCGTAATAACTTGAGTATTTTTATAATCTGACCCCTTGTTCCTTGGAAATTTGGTTAGGCACACACATTACTCATAAGAGGCCAAAACTAATTACTAAAGTATTATAGGAATCAGTGACAGATAACTAATCACCTTTATGGGACTTTAGGTAGATGGGATTTTTATATTCTGGAAATATAATAGTCTTACAGAAGCAAGACAAGGGTAGTGCAGTAGCATAAGAGTGAAGTGGAACAATCTTTGCCAACCTCATATTAGAGTGTTCTCACCTGTAATGTGAGCTTCATTAATTTTATTGTCAGTTCTCACTTTTGCTGAAGGTGAGTTGAAGCTGTGTAACTTCTAGGTTATGGCATTTAAACTGTTTATATCTAAAGACATTTTCAAGTTATTAGTGCATGTGTTTGTGCGCACATTTGCACAGGCACACACTATATGACACCACAGATTATATTAAACCAATCTTAACATTCCCTAAGTGTATGTTAATGCTATGCTATTACCCCGATTTAACCTATGTAATTAATATGCATACACATATGCACTTAACAGAAAAGTTCAGAAAAAATAGTTGGCATTTGAGGAAAGTAAAAGCTTAATAGAGTGATGGAATACTAAATATTGGTGTAACTTTAGGAAGAACGTGCTTTCTAAGAGAGTTGCTCAATGATTATGTAAATAAATCTTTGCAGATGACTGAGAAGGTCATGAAAAATGCTGGAACATTGACAGAAGTGAGGGTATTAGGAAGGAGTCTTCTTATGAGGTAATGTGTGCTTGATTATGTCTTAGTAATTCAAGCTTTCATTTGATGATGCAGTGTCTAAGGTTTACCAGTCTAAGCAAAACAAACAAAAAGGAAAGATGAAGGAAAAAGAAAAATGTATAAGACTTCTTGCCATTTATGCAGTATATTTCCTGCTGGCGCTGGGCAGTGAGTGATGTACCACAAATGTTTGGTCAATTCCCCCACAGTACCCTCCAGACAAGCTAAAGCGATGAAGTTATCTGGTGTGCCAGGGTTGACAAAGAAAGCCCTTGAAAGTAAACGCTAAATTAAATGTCTGATCTTTTAAGTCCTTGGAAATAAATGCTAAAATGAATATCTTTATCATTGAAGTAAAAGGAAAAACTGATATGATGGACACATAAAATTAATAGCTATTATTTGTGTTAGTAACTTAAGAGGGATAACATATAATTATATTTTGATTTGAAGATTATTGTGTTAGTTGTAATACTCATCACGAGAAAAGTAGATGCGTTTTAATAAATCTAGAAATGAACCATTAGAGATGGGATCTGAGATGTCTTAGAATTCAGGTAGTTTCGTGTGTGTGTGTGTGTGTGTGTGTGTGTGTGTGTGTGTCATATAGAAGAGGATTAGTGTGAGATTTGCTATATAGCCAATGTACCCATAAATGATAACTTAGAATAGACACAGCTTCACAGTTGAGTCACTACCCATGGTACATCCATCAAGACAAGCTATGATATCCAGTTGATAGTGTCTTGATACAAGTTGTAATAAACATCATTTTCTGTTTAAGTTATTTGGAATTACTCTTAAATGTTTATAAAAAAAACTAATATATATTCATATTAAAAAATTTTAGAAACAATGTTTTATATTCATGATACATGCATTGTTAATGCTCAAACCCATCCAGATGACTTCCTGTCTCATTCAGAATAAAGTCCAGTTACCACAACCTTCCTCCATGATTTCACCATAGACTATCTCTATGTCCTCATTCCTTCTGGTCATCCCAGAGCTTGTGCTGACCTCCTAGCTAGTCCCAAAACATGCTAAGGCCACCCCTAATCGCTGGCTTTTGCTCTTGATGTCCTTGCATGTGAAATGCCTGTTTCTCCACCATGCATCTTCAAGGTTCAGCCATTCACTCCATTGAAGTCATTACTCAAATGTTAGCTTAGCAGTGAGTCTGTCTGCACTCTATATCCCATATTCTACTTCATTAAATTTCAAATTATTTATCTCTGTGTGACATATTATTTATCTGTTTAATGCTCTCTCCCTCCCCATCCCGACTTTGTACTGTCACACACAAATGCTAAGGCATAAAGTCTATGAAATAAAGGATTTTAGTACATTCAAGCTTCTTCCTAGGGAAATTAAGTTTCATTAATTCATATTTTTAAAAAGACAAGAACATAAATTTCAATTGAAGCTTTTTGTTTTCTCAAGCAGTCAGTCTATTCAGTGAATGTTTCAGTACTCAAAATCAGTTGACTAAGTTAGGTGGCTTCTACACTTAGTTTTCTATTTAACCTACTAAGCAGTACTTTTTGAGAATAAATAATTATTTGGAAGCCTTATATTTTCATCATATAATATTCGTATCTTGAAATTTGAGTGGATATTAGATCTCTTCACCTCACAGGCATTGAACAACTTTGAATATATTTTATACTATTCTTTGGTTTATAAGATGTTCAGTAATTATATTCCTTTGTCTTAGTGATATACTAGACTTATCTCAGTTTTACACTGATAAATATAACATACTTTATAAATATATGAAATGTGATATATGTTATATGTAAAGTATGTGTGTATATACATATAACTTGTATGCATGTATGTGTGTGTGTGTGCATATATATATATATATATATATATATATATATATATATATATATGATGTGTGTGTGTCCAGTAAATATGATATGATTAGAACTATCCCTTTAGAAAACAAGTGAGTATAAAAACAATTTTCTCATCTCAGTATCACATCTTAGATCACAACAGTCTTTTTCAATCCAATGAAGTACATATTACTATTTGACTGTTTTCTTTATTATCCTTTTATTATTTGTCTCCACCACTAGTTATAAGATCCATGAGAGCAGGGAGTTTCTCTTACTACTATATTTGTCTGATTGAATAAGTAAAGGACTCTAATGCTTATTATCCAAATTGCACACAGTACCATGAGGTCAGGGATGTTATCTGAATCCTACCTACCTTTCCCCAAGCAATTTAGAATTTCACTGTGGAAGGGTTTTTACAAATAGGTCACAAAAGTTATTACAGTAATAGTATGAGTTAAGATAATGCTAGCTGTTGTATCAAACAAACAAAAACACACAGATACATAATTCTTCAAACACAATAGAAGTTTATATCTTTTTTGCATAAAATCCAAAACTAGCACTCAGTCACTTAGTGGACAGTGATTCAGGGATCTGGGCCTCTCCATTTTGTGGCTCAGCTGCCTAACGTTCAATGCAAAGCTCTGTTGTCTTCCAACAGAGACTGTCTCGATAATAGGAGATAGGCCATAGCCGGTCTTGTTGGAAGCTTTTCATAAATGAGGTATGGAAATGGCATATGTCACTTCTGTGTTCACACTCCAAAAGCCTTGAGCTCAATTATATTGGCACTAGAGGCCTGATGCATGAAATTCATGCATGGGTAGCATCCCTAGGCCTAGTGGGCAATCAGGGCCAATCTGTGGGGCAATGGGGGGAGGGGGAAGAAATGGGGGGGGCCCGCTGGCACCTGCCTTGGTTGGCCTGGGTCCTGTGGTCTGGGAGCAGCTCCTGCGTTGAGCGTCTGCCCCCTGGTGGTCACTGTGTGTCATAGCAACCTATCATTCCACTGGTCATTCTGCCATTTGGTTCATTTGCATATTAGGCTTTTATTATATAGTTAATATATAACAGTAAGGGAGGCTGGGAAATGTAGTCCAACCCTGTTCCATGGCAGAGGAAGACATTGGTGAAGAGCTAGCCAGTCTCCTCTGTTTGTGGTATTTTATTGTGTAGAGACTTAGGTATATTTGCCTTCGGGTGTAAGGTAGCTTTTATAATTTTTAAAGAATTCAAAAGTACTTGTGGGTTAATGTTTTTAATTCCATTCCGTGTGAGGCTTTCTTCCCATACCAACTATTTTTTGTTCAAAAAGAAAACAGCTTCAGATCCTCCATGGATCCCATAGGAGTCTTTTTTCTTTGACTTTAACCACTTATTTCCCTACCTCCATATTCCCCTGAGCACAGTCCCTTTGGAGCTCATCAAAGTTGTTGTCTAATTGGTCATAGGACTATGTTCTGGCATTGCCAGTAATTCCCCTCCCTCCCCAGGGACAGCTACATGATAACACCAATCCCACTTGGTCATGGAACACAAGAGGCTGAGAACTCAAATTTTAGTATCACAAGTTTTACTAAATATATATTTATGGTGTCCATTTTTGCATTAGAAAATGAAGCTACTGTATGTTAGTATGATGTTTCTTTAAGTTGCATACTGTTGAAATAAGGGAGAAGGCATGTGCACAGATTGCATTAGAATATATAACAGACAATAAATATCTAGAGGCAGGGTGCAAAGTAAAAAGTGTGTAGATTTTGGAGCCAGCTGTTTGAGTTTCCATTTCTTCAGCGGCCAGGTGCAGCATTTGGGCTCTTCATAAGTAGTAGAACAAACAGATGTCAAATATTCATCACATTGCTTATTATATACTAGTAGTACTTGTCCCCCAAATAATGGCAGTAATTATTACTAACATATAGAGAAAATGCTCAAAGAGTTTAGAATTTAAATAGGTGAAATGCTACCCAGAAGATAATTTTTAAATTACCTGACTCAGCGCCAACAGTTGCCATGTATTTTATTGAAAACTTCTTGGACTGACTGATTCAGAATTTCTTTGGAATCCCCTTGGAGAAATGTGTGCTTTTCAGATCAGTGGTTATTGATGGTCGCAAATGAATTGAAAAGGAAAAGGGAATTATGTGCTGTGTGTGTGTTTGGGGTAAGATGGAGTAGCTGTCACTTGAAAACCATCATAAAACTGTGTTTCTTAACAGGCAACAGGACATTTCATTTGGCCATGTGTACCTGATCATTTATCAACGACCTCAATATTTCTGTGGAAATTATATAAAGTTTGTTTTATTTTAGGTTCCACATAAACATTTTTATTTTGAAAAAATACAGCTGTTTTTCAGATGACAAACTTTCAGTGGTTCCAATATCTAATATAATAAAAGAGAAACATGCAAATTTGACTGTTACCACCAGCCAATCAGAGCAGCTGTATGCAAATTAACCCAGCCAAGATGGAGGCCAACAGCCATGGAACTAGAGCAAACTGTTGCAACTGCCTGCCTAGGCTGGCTGAGCCTCTGCTCACAGCCACGCCTACCAGCCAATCAGAGCGGCTGTATGCAAATTAACCCAGCCAAGGTGGAGGCTGGCAGGGTGGCTCTGCACTGGGAACCTCCACGGCCGGTAGGAATAGCTGTGCCAGGTGTGTCAGCTCAGTGGGAGGGGGGGTCTGGCCTGGGGCCTCCTTGAGGCGTCCAGGAGCAGCTGTCCTGGGTCTGCTGCCTAGCTCTGCCCTCAGGAGCCTCCGAAGGGTATCCAGGAGCGCCTGTCCCTGGTCCACTGCCTGGCTCCACCCCCTGGGGACCTCCCTGGGGCATGCAGGAGCACGGGGCCTCTGCAGGGTGTGCAGGAACACCCATCCAGGGTCCGCTACCTTCATCCGCCCTCCAGGGGCCTCCACAGGGCGTGCGGGAGCGTCTGCTGCACAGTGCGGAGAATCCGCAGCCAGTCCACTGCCCAGCTCCACCCCGGGTGTGTTTGCTCAGCAGCAGGGCCCCACCGAGGGATTCTGCACCAGCGTCCGCCCCAACTCTGCGCCAGGTGTGTCCCCTCAGCGGTATGGGCCCACCAGGCATGTGCAATCGTGGGCCCTCCGGTGGGAAACGTCCAGGCCTGCACTAATGGCTCTCAGCCCCTCACCGAGGGCACAGGCCGGGCTGAGGGACCCCCACCCCCAGCCCCCCAGTGTACAAATTTTTGTGCACCGGGCCCCTAGTTTAATTATAAAACTGCTATCACTACGCCAGGTGTCTTTCTGTGGGTTGATAAAATTAGGGGATTAGTTTATATTGTAACTAACTTTGAATATGTGTGTGCATAACTTATCTTTTTATTTTAACAAAAAAATACTCTGCAATAAGGGACATAAAGCAGAAATGACCTCAAGCAGTGCTAGCTTGGAATGCTTATAGGGTCCCATGATGGAATGCGTATAAAGAGGTTAAAAAAGTTTTACAGTTTCCACAGATTTAACAATGCTTCCTGGATATGTGACCTCAACATTGCCAGTACAGGATATTGCTGTAACTTTTCAACGATTAGTTCATAAAGTAAATAGTAAGTGATTTTGTAAAGAACCTGCAAGACAGATGCAAAATTGACTTTACTGGTGTTGCACAGTATCATATATCAATGCAAAAGAATGATGTATCTCTAATAACTGAGAAAAAATGAACATTCATGGATGCCTCCATAAATGGCTTCATGACATCAAACTCATGGATGTTGGTGATGTGGATTCTAAAGTTTTAATAAATATGTTTTATTAAATTAATATTTGAAATTTATGTAAGCAGCTATATTAACACATTGATATTGGCAGCCATTTGACCATTTTACCAATACCCATGAGACTTTTTAAGTAAACTAATAGATTAGTAAATGTGTTACAATTGCATGCTTAAGTGTGTGTGTGTTTTGGAGCCAGACATCCAGGACTGGAATCTAGCGCAGCCACCTTTTTGCTGAATGGTCTTCATACAAATCACTTAACTTTTCTGGATCTTAGTTCCCTCCTGTCCAAAATGGTCATAGTAGTACCTACTTGATATGATTGTTATAAGAATTAAATGAGCTAATATGTCCACAGGTGCTTAGAACAGCACCTGGTACATGGTAACGTATGCAGATGATCTTATGTCCTTCTCTTAGAGAAAAATCAGTCATAGCCTTATATTTTGGGATATATGGTACTTAGATCATACATTTTCTCTCTCAGTCATAGCCTTATATTTTGGAATATATGGTACTTAGATCATACATTTTCTCATCAGACTAAATGATTCTACTTTTCTGTTTTAAATAACATTTATATTGGTTTCCTTCTAGTCAGTGCTTTCTTTCAACATCCAATAGAAAAGGCCTTCTAACTCTACTTTTTTGAAAACATCCATTTTTTAACTGATAGCCTTTCAATCAATTTATTAGTTTTGATTGTTTATTTTCCTCAACAGGAGATTTATGTGTCCTATATATATTCAAATATCCCCATTTCGTAAATGTAGAAATTAAATTTTAGATGCATTATAGTTTGTCTAACCATAGCCGCTAAAGCACACCTAGTAGCCAATAGTTTGATTTATTTATTTGTTACTAACCCTAAAAAAGATACCACGAGGGTGACCTTTTTGCCCCGGGGATAAGGCGAGGTTACTACAACATTTCAGTAGATATTTCTAACACATAAAGGACTATATTTGCACAGAAAGCCCTGTGCCAAATTCATATAGATGAGCTATATCTTAATATCAAATCATCTCTGTTACAGCTCCATCTAAAACATTTTTTAAAAACATATTTTTATTGATTTCAGAGAGGAAGGGAGAGAGAGAGATAGAAACACCAACAATGGGGAAAAAATCATTGTTCAGCTGCCTCCTGCACACCCCAACCACATTGAGGATTGATCCTGCAATCCTGGCATATGCCCAGACTGGGAATCAAACCATGACCCCCTGGTTCACAGGTAGATGCTCAACCATTGAGCCATGCCGGCCGGGCTAAAGCACTATTTTTAACATACGAAAGTAGCAGAGAATTTTTGAAGTGAAGCATGCTCACACTTGCACGTTTCCACCTGCACAAACTGTCCTCCAACAGCAGGTATGCCCCGGATGGCTAGACTAAACAGCTGTGGTTAAACCACACCTAGCTGGCAGAATGTGCCTGGGCCTAGTACATGATTACTTCGGAAGCTTTTGCAGTAAAACATGATGAGACTATACACACAAAAGCACAGACTCCCCAAGGTGTTGAGAGTTTTCTTAGCTATGGAAATTTCAAATTTATCAAAGAAATTGCATTCTGAGCATATCATGACAATCTGGTTGTTTACTTTGGTATTTAGTACAGTCTTCTAAGCAATGAGCTCCTCCATATACATACATGATTTATTTAAAATGTAACATATAAACTTTTGGGAGCAATGTATTTAAATAAACTGATATAAATATAGTGTTAGTATGACAGTGTCAAAAATAAGTTAGTCTTTGCCCTAGTTGGTTTTGCTCAGTGGTTAGAGTGTTGGCCCTCGGACTGAGGATTTCATTCCAGTAACCAATCATGTGTCTCTCTCACATCGATGTTTCTTTCTGTCTCTCCCCCACTTCTACTCTCTCTAAAAATCAATGGAAAAACTATCCTTGGGTGAGGATTAACAAAAATGAGTAAATAAGTAAAGTAAGTTAGGTGTGGTGTGTTTTTTTTTCCTATTGAATTTGAAAAAGATTTGACATAAGATGACTGGACAAATGACAGGGAATGAAAAAGAAGAGAGGGTCATCTGTAAGGTCATTTCTATAGATTATAATGATTAATCATTGGGTCATTTTATTATGTTACATTTATTTTACAGAAGAAACTAAGGTGCCAAAAAGTTAATTAACTTGCTCAAGGTTAACTTGACTTAGGAGGAAGTTGGCCGGGAGATAACTCCATATATATCCAAAATGTGGTGTATGTCTTTTGAGGCTGTCACGAAGCTGGGAAAGTGTTAAATTCTTAGAAAAATTGTTAATTTTTGGCAGGTTTCTCTAGTAGATATAAAGCACACTTTGTAGAACCATTTCTGTAAAGCTTAGTCATATCAACATTTTAAAATATCTACATGAATTTTGAGAAATATTATTAGAGTTCTTAGTTTATTAAGTTATCTCATGACACTTCCGGCAAAACTTTGTTTCTTGCCTTTATATATAAATTTATACACAAAAGAAATTGTATATAGTGCAAAATCTTTCTCTTTGCTTTATGGAACACTGATGAATACAGTCCTCGAGGATGAGTATTTGATCTAGAGCATATCTTAACAAGGTATAAGGGAAACATACATTATTTCTGATGAATAGTATTCAGGAGTCCACATGTTTACTTTGTCTGGTGTTCGTAAAGAAATAGTATGATTTAAAGAAATATAGGTTGACCATCTATATAATAATCCTATATAATAAAGAACTAACATGCAAATCAACCAGTCACTATGATGTTCACTGACTATCAGGGGACAAATGCTCAGTGCAGGAGCTGCCCCCTGGTGATCAGTGTACTCCCACAGGGAGAGCACCGCTCAGCCAAAAGCCCTGAGGCAGGCTTAGGGCTAGGGAGCGAGCAAGCACAGGGGCATTGGTGGGAATTTCCCCGGCCTCCACAGCAGCACGAAGGATATCTGACTGACTAACAGCTTAGGCCCGCTCACCAGGCCTCTAGTATCCTATCTAATAAAAGAATAATATGCAAATTAACCATCACTCCGGGACAAAAATGGCGTTGCTGATAGTGGTGGGGCAGGATGCTGGAGGCATTACCCTGGCAATGGGAGCCCAGCAGGCAATCAGACTACAGGCAGCACCCAGCAGGGCCTGCAGGGAGGTTGCCATGATGACCCGCTGAACAGACAGTCGGGGGCTGCAGGTGGCGTCTGCTGGGCACCAGCTGCAGAGGAGGGGGAGCCAGCAATGGGGACCACTGCAGGTGGCGGCTGGCTGGGGCGGTGGCTGGCAGACGAGGGGACAAAAGGGTGCGGTGAGCCAGAGCCATCGGGGACCCTGCAGGCGGCGCCCAGCAGGGCCTACTTGCCTATCCCCATGGTGTGGAGCCAACAGGCCAGGCAGAGAGCAGAGAACCACATGGAGTGGGCCCAAGCCATCAGTAGCACATCTCCTGAGGGCTCCTGAATTGGATAGGGTGCAGGTTCGGCCGAGAGACCTCCCTGCCTGCCCTCCCCCTCCCTCACCTACCCGTGCACAAATTTCGTGCACCAAGCCCCTAGTTATATATAAAATGGTTTTTTAAATGAGCCACTAAATAATAGTCCTGCCTTTTTAAGCTGTATGTAGGAACAGAACTAGTAGTATCTACAAAGATCAGTAGTAAAAGCAAAAGTGGTGTGTGTGTGTGTGTGTGTGTGTGTGTACACTCATAGAGAAAGGAAATGTGAACTACTTTTAAAATACCACTTGAGTTCTGAAATGGGAAAGAGAATAGTGTCTGTGGCTGGGTGACTTTGGTCTAAACTCCTTTCTATGAGTAACTGGCATCTAGTCTGAGGTTCCAGCTACGGGAATTCCAGGGCTGGAAAGGAGTGGTGTCTAACACAGAGTCTAGCAAATGATAATTTATAGCTAACACACTTCCGTGGTGGTTCCTGTGTGCCAGGCCCTACTCCAAGTGCTTAGGCGCAGTCATTCGTTTAATCCTCAGCACAGGTTTTCAGTAAACGATGAGTGAATGGAAAATGTAGGAGGCTATTTTCACTAACACCTCAAAGAAAAATAAGAAATTTCTTGCAGAGCTTGAAAACATGAGCATAAAGAATGCTCACAAAACTCCAGTGCTCATATGGGGAAAATAATGTTCATTTGGGTAAATTCTTCGTTTTTAGTCACTGAGTATGGTATTTAATTTACCTTAAGGTAGTATTCATCAGTGTGAACTGCCAAGGATGATTGGATAGATTCCAAAACCTCGTGTGTTTTGTTGTAACTATTACTTTTTTTTTTTTAAATATATTTTATTGATTTTTACAGAGAGGAAGGGAGAGGGATAGAGAGTTAAACATCGATGAGAGAGAAACATTGATCAGCTGCCTCCTGGCCCCCCCCTTCCCCCCAGGGATGTGCCTGCAACCAAGGTACATGCCCTTGACTGGAATCAAACCTGGGACCCTTCAGTCTGCAGACCGACGCTCTCTCCACTGAGCCAAACGGGTTAGGGCTGTTGTAACTATTTCTTGAAATAAAGTGATTAGTTGAGAAAACTTTCGGTTAAATACCGTAAATTTCACTGATAGTGGCAGTATTTTTTTGTTTTGTTTTCTAACTATTGCATTTTTCAGCATTGTGATAATAATGCACTATAGAACATAAAACTTATATTTCTATTACATGTCCAATAATATACTGATTCTTCCTCATTGAGCTTGAAAACGTGACCTTAAAATCTTTGGGTGAAGAAGGGCAGCCACGCTCGTTTTTACTACATTGTTACCACTTGAGGAATTTTACCAATTCAACAAAGTATTTACTTAATGGTATCAGAAATATCAAGGCATTCACACTCATTGTACTTCTGTTCCAATAGAGTTTATTGATTAGCTAGTAACTTTATAGATGCCAATCATTAGTTAATAAATCAAAGATTATCAAATGCCTGTTCATATATGAGACATATTTTTTGTGTAGTACTTATTCAAATGCTAATGTTGTAGCATCCTGGTTTCTCCCCAAAAAGACAGTAAAACAAGATGTATAATTAGTACCCAGATTTACTAAACTATGATTAATTTTAATTTTTAGATAACTATGCATTTAAGAATCTGATTTAAATATTACTGTTGTTTGTTATGTAGTTAGTAATATTTATGGTTAAACTATGATTTAGTCATTTGTCTAACAGTAGTTTATTATAGTTGTGATTCACAAGTACTGTATTTTTCAAATCTAGGTTGCTTTATCCAGGAAAAATTTAATCATATTAGAATGAAAATATGTAAATAAAAAATATAAGATCTCTTGACTGTGAAATATATTGATGTTAACATAAAGATGTATAAAATGGCCCACCCAGTGTGTTTCAGTGGTTGACTATCCACCTATGAACCAGGAGGTCATGATTCAGTTCCTGGTCAGCACATGTGGAAACCTTGATTCCCCAAATAGGGGTCATGCAGGAAGCAGCTGACGGTTCTCTCTCATCTTTGATGTTTCTGTCTCTCTCTTCCTGCCTCTCTGAAGTCAGTAAAAACATATATTTTAAAAAATGTTTTACTTTTCCCTTTAATTATTTAATTATTATTTAATACTAGGGGCCCGGTTCACAACAATTCGTGCACTCAGGAGGAGTCCCTCAGCCTGGCCTGTGCTCTCTCGCAGTCTGGGACCCATCAGGGGATATCCACCTGCTGGCGTGCTTGGCCAGCCTATGTGAGGGGCTGATGGCTGTTTGCAGGCTGGCCAAGCCTAACCCCATTGGGGTGTGGCCAGCCTGGGTGACAGTCCGAGGGCCATTTTCAGGTTGCCCACAGTCCCTTCAGGGTTCGGTTCCCTACTGGGGTGCCTGGCCAGCCTGGGTAAGGGCCTGCGGGCTGTTTTCAGGCTGCCCACAGGTCCCATTGACCCAACAAGGCTGGCTGAATCAGGTTTCTGGAGTTTATTTATCTTCCATAATTGAAACTTTGTTGCCTTGAGTGGAGGCCTAGGCAGGCAATGAAGCCTCCTGTTTGCTTCAGCTCTGTGGCTTCTATAATTGAAACATTGTTGCCTTGAGCAGAGGCCCAGCCTGCCTAGGCAGACAGTTCTGATGCAACGGAAGCCTCCTGTTTGCTCTAGCTCCCTGGCTGCCAGTTGCCATCTTGGCTGGGTTAATTTACATACAGCTGCTATGATTGGCTGGTGGATGTGGCTTGACTGGTGGGTATGGCTTAGGTGTAATAGAGTGAGGGTCAGTTTGCATATTACTCTTTTATTAGATTAGATGATTTAGGTAATTGCTATACATAGTACCCATGTTATTTTTTTAAATATATTTTATTGATTTTTTACAGAGAGGAAGGGAGAGGGACAGAGAGTTAGAAACATCGATGAGAGAAGAACATTGATCAGCTGCCTCTTGCACACTCCTTAGTGGGGATGTGCCCGCAACCAAGGTACATGCCCTTGACTGGAATCGAACCTGGGACCTTTCAGTTTGCAGGCCGACACTCTATCCACTGAGCCAAACCGGTTAGGGCTATAGTACGAGTTTTAAAAATTTTTTAACAAATTTATTCTTATAAATGGTATCTAGAGTCTGATAATTCATAGCCTCATTTTAAAATGAAATTTGGTGCCCTAACTGGTTTGGTTCAGTGGATAGAGCGTTGGCCTGCGGACTCAAGGGTCATAGGTTCGATTCTGGTGAAGGGCATGTACCTTGGTTGCGGCCACATCCCCAGTAGGAGGTGTGCAGGAGGCAGCTGATCAATGTTTCTCTCTCATCAATGTTTCTAACTCTCTATTCCTCTCCCTTCCTCTCCGTATAAAAACAATAAAATATATATTTAATAAAATAAAATGAAATTTGGGATCATTCTGCTAGTAATTTAAATAGGCACTGGGTCAAGCCTAGAGAAGTTTGGAGTAGGTAAGTCGTATTGTTGTTGGCATGTTGTGCGCCCCCCCCCCCCCCGTTTTGGTATATTTTACTCATACCATCAGTTACTGCCTCCCTAGGTTCTGTGTTACCCTATTGCCCTCAGGTATAAACATAGGTGCCTGTGCTAGCGTTTGCCCCTGACTCCCAGTCCCTGTAGCTCATTTGCCTCCTGGACCCGTTTCCCCTAGGCATGGGCGCTGCCTCTCTTCTGTTTGTGTTGCGGCTGGACCTAGTCAGTGCATTGCAGGCTTTTTTCCCTAATGGAAACCACTTCCAACTTTCCCCCATTCAGTAACCTCGGCTGATGTGTACCGTCAATAAAATTTAGTCATGATGCTGTTATCCCAGCTTATGGGAAATATTTTAAGCTTTTGTAAACAATAGCATCTGTTTAAGTTTAATTTTGCATCATTCCAAGGAACATAGGAGGTATTGGGGAAATAAAATCCATGTTTGAAATACGGATTTATTTTTTTCTCTTGTGCATAAAACCTGTTTCAATTACTTTTTTGGATAGTAGAAATTACATTCGGAATTGGGAATGCCTTATTCACCTTGATATTCCCTGTTCTTAACGAAGTGTCTGACATAGCAGGTGCTCAGTAAGTATCTATAGTATTAGAATTGAAATCTTAAAGAGTGAAAATACTTCTTTTAAACAGTCTTTGCAGTTCTTAGCTTAACATAGCTGTGTAATTCTGGTATTTGTGGTTGGAAATAGGCATAGGGAAGTAGATTGTGGTCTATATAAAGGCTGGATCAGTGTCCCTCTGTTAGATTTAGAGTTCTTATAACTGCTATTGCCTTTCACAGAGGGAATTCTTAGGAAAGATGACTGGCTGATGGATAGTTAACAGAAGAGTCCTATGAAACTTGAATAATTACTTATTTAGTGAAAATTCATTAGATAGTTACATCTTCATTTGGTATACTTAAGTTAATTTTTAAAAATCATACTACGTGGCACATGTCTACCTGACTCATGTCTAGCATTTTGGTGTTCTGTAATTGCATGTATCATTGATGCCTTTTAAAATCACTGAGCCGTTGAGTAATGTTCCCCAGTTGCCTTCTGCAGTGAGTGACTGGGCTAGTCAAGTGCAAATGTCGGTAGAACGATGAAGGCTTTTTATCCTAGCTTTGCACACATTGTTTTAGTATCTGATATTTATCACTGAGCTACGTGTAAAATCATGATCATTAATGCTTTTCTGCAAATTTCTATTTTTGAATATTCCTGTAGAAATCCTGCAAATATTTCACTATCCCACATTGTGAATAAGACATACATACTCTTAATTTAGAAGCATATGCCTATCTATTCCTTATAGGAAAATTGTTATTCTCCTAAACTTTATCTGACATTTTACAACATCTTTAATTATTTATTTTTAAGAAACACTTAGTGATATACATTATGATTGTAATGATTTCACACATTTTAATAAATGTCTTAACTTCTCCAACATATGTGTTTTTATCCATTTACTTGGCATATCATCATATGTCCTTAAATAAATTCATAATTAAATCTTTCCTTTGGATATCTTGTCTTTCTGTATAGACTGTATTAAATGTTACTATCTTAATCTGCTTATTGGGTCGTGACCGAATGATTGTGGGATGTAAATACATTTTGTCTCTTTGTTTGCGACTTGGAGGTGTCAAACCCGTTGGCCATTGTTGTAAACCTGAATCCACTCCCTTGTGTGGTTTATTCTAAACTATGGAATGGCATTTTATTTTTTGAGGAGGAGAAGGGATGAGGTCAGAGGAAAAGAAGAGAATGTTGTTATTTTATTTTGACAGTTTATATGTTTATTATTATTCAACAGCTAAATAGGACCAGTATGCAGGCAGGAAAGAGAATGTTATTAGGATTGCATGATGTTAAAGTTAGCATATATTTGAGATGCCATGTGTATTCTTGGCCAGTAGTACTGTAAGTGTATTATAGAGAGCATCTTTTTTTTTAATTCAAAAGAATTAGTGGTAACTTATAAGAGCACAAGATCCTTAAGGGTAGTGTTTTCTTAGTGTCTCATCCACTGACTAACACATAGTAAGAGGAAGAGGGCTCCATAAGTACTTGCTCTTTAGTCAAATGTATGAGTGTTTTTGTCTTTGATGCATTTTCTCAGTTATATGGGAGAGTGGTGGAAGCACCTGAGGGATGCTTAGTGACTGTTCAATAGAGGTTACATTTATTTATGGTTTAAACTTGAACAAGCAGAAAATTGATATTTATGTGTGTTTGTGTAGATGAGTAAATGTTGTCCATAACTTTTTTAATTCTAAGTTCTTTGAGAGCTTGCTTTTCTGACTTCTCCATAGAGACTAGCAGTTGCTTGTATAATAATATACTTCATCAATTCTAAGATGCTTCATTTTTTAAATCTTCAAATATTATTGGGGAATATATAAAACCTTCAGTCTTTTTTCTTATTTAAGCTGTCTCTTGTCACAAAGTTGTATTTGTGATGGCTAACAAGTAGTAGTAGTAGTAGACTAATTTGCTCTTGGTGTGTAATTTGTCATTTTTATTTTAATTCATTGAATTAAATGCTTACCTGACTTCATCTTAATCACCATACCCACCTATTTACAAGTTGAATTTGGCATTATTTGAAGTTCATTGAATGCCCATGAACTTTCAATTTTTTGTGTGATTTTTGGTAAATAGGACTATCTTCAGTAATTTCTGAATTTTAAAAAATGAAGGATCTTTCTTAATATATTTGACTAAATAATGTACAGTATAATATTATTTTTAAATGTCTTTTTGGAATTCCTGATTCAAATTGTAATCCTCGTTTTTTCTGCTCCTTCCATAGCTTCCTGCAGATTTCACAAAACTGCACCTTACTGATAGCCTCCACCCACAGGTGACCCACGTCTCTTCTAGCCACTCAGGATGTAGTATCACTAGTGATTCTGGAAGCAGCAGTCTTTCTGATATCTACCAGGTAAGAAGGTGTTTTTCTTGTCATTTGCTTCATTTTCATGCATTCCAAGGAGTTTTATGATTATTCATTGATAGAACCTATAAAGTAACTATATGTGTATATATTGTGTGCATCCACAGACATAAAGTGTTAATGTTTATGCTTCACACAGACATATAGTATGTTGTAGTTTGTTTTAAGAAGTACAACTACTATCTAATTGTATTTGCCTCTGTTATTACCAGCTATCAGAACTTTTAATGGGATTGTTACAATGGAAATGTTCCTCTTGACTTTAAATATTAATTTGAGTATAGATGTATTAGGTTTGTGACTTTTTAAACTAAAATTGTAAGGGATAACTGCATAATTATGCTTTTATGGTGAGTTTTTCTTATTGAAGTCTTGGGCATGACCAAAAAGGAAGAAATTATTAAGATTAGATCATTGTTTTTCTTACCTATAGATGTAGTTACATGTTCAAAATAAATTTTTATGATACCGATGAATAGAAAAGAAACGAACTCTGGAATTTAAAAAATATTTTAAAAGCAAAATAATTTTAATTTTATTTAATTGTTAATAATTCATTGAGTTAGAAAATACAAATTTAAGAAAAGTGACCAAAATATACCCCAAAAAAGCCCTTTTGGTAGGGTCTTTATATATTGCTAATACGGGATTTTGGATTGTTTGAAACAAAAAGAAAATAATATGTACTTTACAAAGTGTAGTTCTTGGCTTCTTAGGAATTGTGGTATAAGACTGATAAAAGTACTTTTTTTTAAAGAAACATAGTTTTTAGGGTCATTGATGTATTTAGGCAGTGCTAGGTCTATTAAAAAAAAAACAACACTAAAAGTAACTCAACAATTAGAATACCATTAGGGCAAAACATATTTAAGTTCTAAATTGAATAGATCTTAGAAAACTAATATTCTTTTAAGGAGGTAATATGTTACCTCCTTAAAAGAATATTAGGTACACACTTTTCTATAACTCAATGGTATTGTAGAAAGCTTAGAAATGGAATTATTTGAAGATTCTGGGCTGATTAAGAATTTCTCTTATTTTGCAATAAGAAATATGACTAATCTGGCTTTTCAAATTTCCGCTGTAATGAATTAAGTGTTAGCTTGTATTTAAATCTTTAGGAAGTAATCCCATTTTCAAATATTAGAAGAGGAAAAGGTGGCGAGTCAGGGTAACTTTACTCTCCCCCCATATTTCCTATTTTTTAAATATATTTTATTGATTTTTTTTTACAGAGAGGAAGGGAGAGAGATAGATGAGAGAGAAACATCGATCAGCTGCCTCCTGCACATTCCCCACTGGGGATGTACCCTCAACCAAGGCACATACATGCCCTTGACCAGAATCGAACCTGGAACCTTTCAGTCCTCAGGCTGACGCTCTATCCACTGAGCCAAGCCAGTCAGGGCAGAAGTTGATATATTTTAACAGTTATTGAATACTCACTTATAATAGGACAACAAAAACAGTATAAGTAAAAGCTGTACTTTAGTTTATATTGTCTTCTAAACTTAGAGATGATTATCCATTTTAAATATCTATAGTGGGAAACAGCTTGAGGTTGTAGAAGTTACCACAGCTTTCTTCAAATATATACAAACAAGACTGTAAATTTATAAAGAAGAAGTAAGTTGTGTATATAATTTATTAAGACATATTTGGAGGGGGATGCTTGTTTTATGTGCTCTTACCTTGAGTAGGCTGGGGCAATTCCATGAGGAAAATCTTGATGGTACTTCTGCTGTACTCAGCTACACCAGAATGTCTGAGCATCCAGAATGTGGGTTAGAACTCCAAATTGCTTTGATGTGGTTGGAGCTTGCAGCCCGCAGTCTGACTTTATCTTGGGGTGTAAATGGAAAAGAGGATCCCCATGTATTTGATTCATTTTAGTTGAGTTTAAAGGCCGTTCATTTCAAACTTGATGACAGGCATGTATCCTGTAAGATCATATAACCTTCATAAGGATATAAATCCATAGAGGTATCTAGATTTAGTTATTGGCTATTCACAACTAAACATTGACTAGAGATCCCCAATAAGAACCTATCTGTCATCTTTAAGCCAGAAATTCTTAAGCTGAGAAGAAACCTGACAGATGCACCTGGGTTAGGAACCGGTCTTGTATTTGAATTCTCTACTATTTTCCTGTCAATCGAGCATCCAGTTAATCTTGAACAATTCCAGGGATGGGCAGCTATCTCTAATGGCAGCCCATTTAATCTTTGTACAATTCTGACAGGAGAAAACTGTCACATTAAAGTGAGTATGAATGCTCATGAGATGGACACAGAGAGGCTGAAATTGAATTCTGTATACAAGACAGCAAAGTGTAGAATAATTTTACTGAGCGGTTGGGAGGAGAGGAATTCAAGAGCACAGTGGGATAATTCGCTGTAAGAAAAGAAACCCTCCTTTGTTTTAAAAGGGACATACCATGGTGGGTTTGGAGTGGGAGTTTGGAAAGAGTTTCTATCTGATGGCTTCTATTATTCTCTTGAAGAATTGAGTTCATTTGTTGAGAGTGAGAGGTTTGGCTGATGGAGAGATTTAAGGAGAGAGAAGTTTTGAAACAGCAGTTTCAGAGAGTGGGAAAGCAAATTGGCTAGGGCAGTGCCACTCAATTGAGTTGGTGCCCTAAAATACAGAACGAATCCCCTCTGCCCTTTTAAGTAATTTTCTCCACACAAAGAAGCAAAGATTTGGCTTCGCTTGTGACTGAAGTTTCATTACATGAGTATAATACAAAGATGGATGGAGCAACATGTCGGGCTCTGTCTAGCTGCAGAGCTTGGCTTTGCCTTCCGCCTGGAATGATTTCATCTAACATGATCCTTTTTTTTTTTTTTTTTTGTCTTCTTTTTAAGTACTATTTTCTCAGTGGGGTTTTTTGTTGTTGTTGTTAATATATTTTATTGATTTTTTTACAGAGAGGAAGGGAGAGGGGTAGAGAGTTAGAAACATCGATGAGAGAGAAACATCGATCAGCTGCCTCCTGCACACTCCCCACTGGGTATGTGCCCGCAACCAAGGTACATGCCCTTGACCGGAATCAAACCTGGGACTCTTGAGTCCGCAGGCTGACACTCTATCCACTGAGCCAAACCAGTTAGGGCTCAGTGGGGTTTTTTAAAATTTAATTCCCCTCTAAAAAGTAGATCCTATATTTTGGTTTCTTCCTCGCTAGTTCCTTTATTTAGATTTTTAATTGAAAGTATTATTACTTTCTATCTTCCTACAAGAATGCCAGCTCAAGAAGTCGGGACTTCTCTGCTTTGTCTCTATTTCCTCTCTAGAGCCTAGTATACTGCCAGAGAATCATGGCCATGCAGTACAGATGCGTTTCATGAATGTGATTGAAATATTAAACTAGGATATATTAGCTAAAGGTGTGAGAGCTAGAGATAGAAAGTAATAGAGTCTTAAAGATCATGCTTCAGTTTTTTAAAAAAAGGTTACCCTAAAAGCAGGTAGAAGCAGATGGAAGATGTATGGATGCAAAACAAGTAGGAAGCTGTTGGTAATAGAAAGCAGAAATGGCTAAGTTGGTGATATGAGACAATACAGTTTCCAGCCTTGATAAGGTCCTGACTAAATGGTGTGATTAACAGAGCAATGACTTAGGTGGACTGGAAATAGTTGTACAGAAATAGATCAATAGAACAGAGAGTTCAAACAAAACAGAACTGGTGTGTAAGGATTATAGTACTAGAGGAGACCTCTCAAATCAATGAAGAAAGTGATGGATTTTTCAGTAATTGGTCTTTGGGGTAGAGGGATCATTTTATAATCTCACTTTATACCATAATTAAGATTAAATTCCAAGAATTATCAAATTCTTAATTGTATAATGAATAAAAAATTAATAATTATAAGATCAACTGAGACCTGCAAAGTCAGACTATAACTCTCTTATGCAAATTAATATGAAAAATACTCAGCTTCATAATATAACAATATTCAGAGAGCAGGAGTAGGTAATTTGCAGAAGAGAACAGGCAAGTATCTATACCTTAAAACATTAGTAACTGAGTATATGAGGATTTAAATATGAAACTCTTTTTTCTATCAAATTAGCAGACTTTCTTATAATAAATATTTACAGATAGACATTCTTATACCTATTAGGATTGTTAATTTTTGGAAAGAAACCTAACAATTTACATTAAGAGCTTTAAAGAATTATTCTTTTAGGTATACACATATTTTTAAACCCTATATTGAAATAAAAATCTGTTGGTAGTATAAATTAGGAACAGGATAAATTATGATACACAAATCAGGTATAATGCAAGCATTATATTTATTTTGAAATGTATTTTCATACTTTGTACGTATTGGTTTTGTCTGCAATTCCTAGTCACTTTGGTCTCGGTTAAATTAGTATCAACACTAGCATTCACTTAACTTTTTAGCCTAAATTTATATCTAGCCTAAATTTGTATCTAGCCTAAACTTGAGTTAAATATGTATGTTTGAAATGCTGCACAAAATTTATTTTAATCAAGAATTTTATTAAGCAACCCTCTTAAACATGGGTATCCATGTGTGGAATATTTAATAAGCAAAATGTTTTTTCATAAATGATTTTTAAGTACTTAATGTAAAACATGTATAGTCATTTTTCTTTTTCTTTAATTCTCACCAGAGTACATGCTGGCAGAGAGAGGAACATTGTTGTGAGAGAGAAACACTGATCAGTGTTGATAACCTTTAAAAATGCAAAGTAGCCCTAACCGGTTTGGCTTAGTGGATAGAGCGTCGGCCTGTGGACTCAAGGGTCCCAGGTTCGATTCCGGTCAAGAGCATGTACCTTGGTTGCGGGCACATCCCCAGTGGGAGGTGTGCAGGAGGCAGCTGATCGATGTTTCTAACTCTCTATCCCTCTCCCTTCCACTCTGTGAAAATTCAATAAAATATATTTTAAATAAATAAATAAATAAATAAATAAATAAATAAAAAATAAAAATGCAAAGTAGCCCTAGCCGGTTTGGCTCAGTGGATAGAGCGTTGGCCTGTGGACTAAAGGGTCCCAGGCTCGATTCCGGCTGAGAGCACATGCCTGGGTTATGGCTCAATCCTCAGCAGTAGGGGCCGTATAGGAGGCAGGCAATCAGTGATTCTCCTCATTCATGTTCCTATCTCTCTATCCCTCTCCCTTCCTCTCTGAAATCAATAAAAATATTTTTTTAAAAAATCTAAAGCAACTTTAAAAAATGCAAGTAAATTGGTTTTAAGAACTGTAATTCTAATATCAATATATGTAGTCCCTTTTTAAAAAAATATATTTTATTGATTTTTTTACAGAGAGGAAGAGAGAGGGATAGAGAGTTAGAAACATCAATGAGAGAGAAACATCGATCAGCTGCCTGCTGCACACTCCCAGCTGGGGATGTGCCCACAACCAAGGTACATGCCCTTGACCGGAATCGAACCTGGGACCTTTGAGTCCACACGCCGACGGTTTATCCACTGAGCCAAACCGGCCAGGGCTGCAATATATGTAGTCAATTTTGTTTTAAATAAATCATAGAACTTTCAGTATTGATCTGATAATACTAATAGATTTTTTGAGATTATGCCTATAGCTGTAATGTGCATATAAATCCATATTAGGTTATATATTTAAAAGATAAATTAATTTAGGACAGAAGTTATTTGCCTAACTAATTATATAAGCCTTTCTTCTTGCTCCTGAGACAAATATAATCAGACTACGGGCCCAGTGCACAAAAATGTGTACACTCAGGAGGTCCCTCAGCCCGGCCTGTGCCCTCTCGCAGTCTGGGACCCCTCAGGGGATGTCCACCTGCTGGCGTGCCTGGCCAGCCTGGGTGAGGGGCTCAGGGCTATTTTCAGGCTGCCCATGGTCCCTTCAGGGTTCGAGTCCCTACTGGGGTACCTGCGCAGCCTGGGTGCAGGGTTGAGGGCCATTTTCAGGCTTTCAGGCTGCCCACAGCTCCCATTGACCCAACGTCCCAGCAAAGCTGGTTAGAAGCAGGTTTTTGGAGTTTATTTATCTTCTATAATTGAAACTGTTGCTTTAAGCTGAGGCCTAGGCAGGTAACGAAGCCTCCTGTTGGCTTCAGCTCCGTGGCTTCTATAATTGAAAGAATGTTGCCTTAGCAGAGGCCCAGCCGGCCTAGGCAGGCAGTTTCCTCCATCGCTGGTGCAACGGAAGTTTCCTGTTTGTTTCAGCTCCGTGGCTTCTATAATTGCAACCATGTTGCCTTGAGTAGAGAGAGGCCCAGCCGGCCGAGGCAGACAGTTTACTCCTGGTGCAACGGAAGCCTGCTGTTTAGCTCCTTGACTGCCGTCCTCCATCTTGGCTGGCTTAATTTGCATACAGCCACTCTGATTGGCTGGTGGGCATGGCTTAGGCATCCCGTAGAAACAGGCAATTTCAATATTACTCTTTTATTAGATTAGAGACATTTTAAATATAAGATATTTGTGTACATGTCATTATTTAGAATAAAAGACATTAGCAACAAGCATTAACGTTAGTAATATAGTTTTGGAGAAACTAGAAATTGGCAAGTGTTTTATATTTATATGTAAATATATATTTTTAAACATTTCATGTTTTATGACTTAACAAAGCGGAAAATGTTTTATTGCTTTATTATATTTTAACTTATTTTCTTTATGAAGACATTCTTTTGAGAAAACTGAGCAAAGTATTATAGTGCAAAATATTTATTTAGTAGTTTGTATTGGTTAGACCAGATTTTGAATTCTGGCACCATTGCTGGATTTTATTTCGTTTTAATTTATATTGAACAGTTTATTTAATTTTCCTTAGTGTTTTTTCATCTAAAAAATAGGAGCAATATGCCCTGGCCAGTGTGACTCAGTTGGTTGGAGAATCGACCCATGCACTGAAGGGTCTCAGGTTCAATTCCCAGTCAGGGTACATGCCCAGATTGTGGTTTTGATCTCCTGAGGCAACCGATCTCTTTCTTTCTCTCTCTCTCTCTCTCTCTCTCTCTCTCTCTCTCTCTCTCTCTCTCTCTCCCCCTTCCCCCCTCTTTCCCCTCTTCCCCCTCCTTCCCTTCCTCCTCCCTCCCTCTGCCTTCCTCTCTCTGTAAAATCAATTTTTTAAAAGAAATATCCTCAGGTGAGGATTAAAAATAATAGGGGCAATCTAATTTGCTGAATAGCTATGAAGATTAATTATTTTGTATTAAAACATCAAATATTCTAGATACGTAGTTTCTAGAATCACTGTTTTTATCATTATTTTATGAGCCATTGAGCCAGAATATAATGGATGCATTTAGCCTGAGAAATTTTTTTTCATGGTATGTAAGGCGGTGGGGTTCTACCATAGTTTTGTGGGGGGTTTTTTGTTTTCTGTGGTTTTTTTTGACAGATTCTGCTAGTATAAATCGTGTGCGAGGATCATAGCAGGGATGGGGAGAGGTAAAGGTATGCAACTACTGATATGAAAAACGTGTTCCCATGAAGAAGGAACTTTATGTAGCCTGTTATTGGCTTGCTTTTTCCTATTTGACCCAACAGTCCTGTGAATGGCAAGATATAACTCCAGTTTGCTGACAATAAATTGCTTTCATAGAGGCTAAGGGACTTTGCTAAAGTCACATAGTGAATGGTAGAACTGATCGAACTATTAAACTCTGCGTTTGTGTATTGATTCAGCAAAAAATAAAATTCAGTAACTGCTAGGTTCTAGGCATTCCTCTTAAATTGAGTACCCTTCTGTAGAGCAGTCAGTGTTCATTAAACGTTAACTTCACTCTGTCTCCAAACATCTCATTGCTCATGAGAAAGTGATATTATGAAATTAGTAGGTTCCTGAAAAGTTATTAATTTAACTTCAAACATATTGTTAAAAGGAATTCTGAAACATTTTAAAATAAAATAGATATTTAAATAAAATAAAAATCATCTTCAGGTTTAGTGAATGTTATTTAAGCATAGTTTCTTAAAGAATAGAATAAATACACATAACAGAAAACAAGTAATGATAATTAACACGAATGGGGTGAGGGTTCAGATTTGGAGGGATTGATCCAATTCACATTTGAAAGTCTTTTTTATTCTATTTAAGACAAATATAATTCATTTAAATAATAAGATTTCTCTGAGATTGTATTCATTTATTTTTCATCTCTTATCATGTTAGATGTTTACAAATTAAAGAAAAACCTTGTTATAAAACTATGGTATTTAAAAGAGTTTTCTGTTTTTCTGTCTTTCTTCATTGTTGTCCCTTCCTCACCCTGAGCTAATATTAAGGAATGTGTATCTTAGAAGACTGGTTGTAAATTTGAAAGTATAAGGTGATGAGTAATCATCTTCAATGTAAAGATGAAACAGGTGAAAATGTAGTCAGAGCAAGCATTAGCAAATTGTCACATTTCTAGATGTCAGATGCAAGGTGCCAATTGCAACAGTGTTGGCTTAGATTCTCCGCTCACAGCCTTGGCATACTATACCACAACAAGCTCTACTTCAGTTTCATCCTAGAATTTAGGAACAATTCTGCGGATTCTGAATTTAGATGAGGCGCTGTGTTTCTGAGCGTGCCGCAATGGGTTCTCTCTGCCTTGGCCGCAGGCAGGCCTTACTGCTCTCCCAACTGGCGCACCTCTGCTCTGATGGTGTCTGTTAGGTGGTATTTATTAAGGCCTTGCTTGCAGAGCTGTCCTACAGACATTTTCAATTATCCTATATTCATTAGGTATTCTGTCTTCAATTATTTTCACCCCAGGTTTTTCTTATAATGTACGGAATAGCACCTAACAAAGTGAAAATGTGATTAAAATTCTTTCTGTTAAACTTTAGAAAATATTAACATGAGCTTATGAAGCCATTCTCTTTTTTAAAAATGGAGTGGAAACATAAACTGTTTTTTTCTTCTTTATTTTACTGTGTTTTAAATGTCATAGGATAGCTTGGATAAGAAATGAAAAATATAGAGATAAAATTATTAATCCCAACAAAAAATTTAATAGGGAATAAAATCACTCGTTTTGTTGAAATAATTATTTTACATAGTGCTGGGTACATAACTACTTATTGATGTTGATACATGTAACTTTTTACAGAAAAATTGATATAATGAACGTTTTAACGTTTTAAACTAGATCTGACTTGTTTCTTTTGAGTACAAAAGATTTACTTAAAACAGTTAAAAAGTTGAAAAGGTTGTTTTTTTTTGCTCTGTATTCAGGCCACAGAAAGTGAGGCTGGTGATATGGACCTGAGTGGGTTGCCAGAAACAGCAGTGGATTCTGAGGACGACGACGATGAAGAAGACATCGAGCGGGCCTCGGACCCGCTAATGAGCAGGGACATCGTGCGAGACTGCCTGGAGAAGGACCCCATTGACCGCACTGACGATGACATCGGTACGTTTGGAGGAGAAAATGAACCTAAGAGCAATTCAGAGTCTCGAGAAGTAAAATTAAACAGTAGCATTTCTTGAAAACACATTTTTGTAACCCATTTTGCTCAGCCAATTTCTTTAAGAATCTACAAATAAAACTTTCATAGAAAACACACTTTCCCCATAAGCCTTTCCCTAGTTTATTTTATGGCAAACAAAATTACAAGTCTTGCAGATTACTTCTGTTCATCTTCTCATGAGCACTGTTCCTGTTAAGCTCGTGGTGTCTGTCGGTAAACATTAGTCAAGTGACACCTCGGGAAACGGTCCTGTCCGTGACTTTGCTTCTGCTCTGATTCCGTATGACTGAGTGGAAGAAGACAGCAGAATGTCAGGTTGCAGCACAGGAGCTGTCTTTTTTTAAACACACCCTAAGGTGAAAAAGCTAAGTAGTTTATATTCCCTCTTCCTTTCCTTGAGGTACCCTTTGCCCACCTCTCCCATCAGGCCACAAGGGACTGTGTGATAACGGTTTAGAATGTTGAGTGAGCCTTCTGCACTCGGGCTTCTCCTCAGCGTACTGGGAGTGAGAGCAAATTCTCTTAGAGTCTTCGCTCCACCACAGATCTAGAATCTGTAACCATACTTATCTGAGCCCGAATTAGCCACTACCCCAACGCATTTTGCACCAGTACATATTTGAAGAGAAAGTCAAGGAACTGAATCTATTGAGATTGCATAGAGGACAGGATAGGCATAACTATGAGTGGCTTGTTGCATGTGTGTTTCAGGGAGACAAACATTATGTCTGAAAAACAGTTTTTATCGTTAAACTGTATGCATAGGCTAGGAAATGAAGGATGAAAAAGCAAAACCTGGGATTAGATTTTAAAATATAAGAAAGCTATTTATAGGAACTACTAGCTACTTATAGATGACTATTGTAAGGTGATAGCCATTTGATTAGATTGAGCACATTCTGTGTATGTACTGAGCATCATTCTAGGTTCTGGCATCAGTGGGTAGGAAGGCAGATGAGGTCCTTGCTCCACTGCAGTCTAAAGAATAAAGTAGAATTCGGGGGTAATGGAGGTGGGGGAGTATAGTGAACAGGAGCCTGTTTTAGGAAGGTAGAGCCAGTACTTCTGCTTAAAGGGCTCATAACTGAAGGAAGTGAGAAAGGAGCTAAGGTGTGCCTTTGGCCTCTTAGTGTGAAATGAGTTCTGCATTAACCTGTTCTGCATGGTTATCGCCTATGTCTTTGCTGGAGTAAGGGATTTGACTGCTTCTCAAATACACACCTCTAGCTCCTTCTCATTTTAGCCCATTTTCTTCTCTACATTCACCACTCCTTGTTCCAAAGGTGCTGGTAGCTTCTAAGTCTTTTGAGGGTCTTGCAGCATAAATTGGAGTGGTTCTGTTTCACCCCCTGAAAACAGGACTTTGCTTTCTTGGATATCACATGTGCATCTGATTTCCACTGTCCAAAATTATGTTTCACTCTCCTCTTTGTCTTTGCCAACTTCTTTTTAAAAATCTCTTCATTGCAGTTTTAAAGAGAGAATAAAACTGAAGTGTGTTCAACTTGCTTTCCAGAATCCTCATAGCATGTTTTAAATTAGATTGAATGCTGCTTATGAACAGACTGATGGTGGAAGGTACCCTTTTGTGAGCTAATATATCTTCTCTTTTGAATATGTTCGTTTTAGTATAGTTATGGAAGAAAATGATGACTAGCGTTAAAATATATGTAGCATGTCATTGGTAAAAATGTAAGGCTTTCACTTTATATCTGAAGTTTTTCTCCTAATTTCTGGAAAGGAAGAACTATGCTGCTATCTTTTTTTTTTTTTTTTAATATATTTTATTGATTTTCTACAGAGAGGAAGGGAGAGGGATAGAGAGTTAGAAACATCGATGAGAGAGGAACATCGATGAGCTGCCTCCTGCACACCCCCCTACTGGGGATGTGCCCGCAACCACGGTACATGCCCTTGACTGGAATCGAACCTGGGACCCTTGAGTTCGCAGGCCGACGCTCTATCCACTGAGCCAAACCAGTCAGGGCAATCTTTTTTTTTTTTTTTTTTTTAATGTGCTTGTCGATATAATATCTATAGTGAATACCAGTTCTCTTGCAAGCAGCAATGATTTTGATGTTTGCTCTTATTAAATATACTTTAATTTAAAATAATAGCCATTATCATTAAAGATAAGGCCTAATGAATGTTATTTGGTTCACAGGAGATCTTAGATCTTACATCTGTCTCCTCACAATAAAACCACACAAGAATTCTTTAGCCTTATCTCTTGCTGTTACTGTTGTTAAATCTCGCTCATCTTCCAGGATTTAGTTAAAACAGACATCTTTATATGAACTACAAACATCTGGATAATTGATATTTTCTCTAAATGCCTCTTTTCCTATCCACACAAGAAAAGAAGGGATGGTGTATGTTGGGGGCGGGGAAGGGGGGAGGGTATTGAATCAAATGAAATTGCTAATATTTTTTCATATTTTTAAAACTGGAAGAATTACAATTTTCTCTTCGGGTTTCCCTAGATTCTTAGGTGTACCTTTGTTTCATTACTTTGAAGGAAGGGACTTTATTCATTTTTGGTCTCCCAACTGAGAATTTTGGAGGTAGCCAATGATTGAACGGTTGTTAATTTAATTTTTTGTTTTGAGGCCTTGACACATTAAGGTAAAGAAGGACTTTGAACCCTTTCAAAGAGTTTTCTTTTTCCCCATCATGTACCAAAAGCTCCATAGATTTTTTTTAAAAAAAACAACATTAATATTGTTTCTTACATAAAATTAAGCCAAAGCAAATAAAGTAAGCTAATTTTCTGAATTGACATCAGTTTCTGATCTTGTAAGTTGACTGTTTGGTTTTCCACTGTGTCACATTTACTAGGAAAAAGAAGTTTTTTAAAGTGGCTAATATTTTTCATAAACAGCAATATTCCCTTCCAAGCAAAATATGTTATTGTAATAGATTATTCCAATCAATATAGAAGAAAAAAATGCTGCTTCACCCCTCCATGGCTTTTTCTCTTCCTATGTCCTAGGAACTGCCTGACTACCCCATTCCAAGCTCTGAATTCTTGGCTCTCTAAACGCTTTACCTCTGTAAGATAGATCCCTGTAGCATTATCACAGTTTATGTTGAGCCCTTATAGCCAAATGCTTCCATTTTTATACCTATAGTTTAATATTGGCAATAGAAATTCTTCATTTTTTTAATTGCTCTAAACCTCCAATATAGTAAGAAGATAGAAATTACCACAAAGCCAGTGATACCATTGATGAATCTTTGAGAGTCTTAAAAACTCTTAGATGCCATCTGGTTAACCATTCATTTATTTTTTATTTTTAAACTGAAATGTATATAGAATATATCTTTCTATTCTACATGGTTTTTGCAAACTGAAGAATTATGGACATTTTCTATTATTAGATATTTTCTTCCTCCTTTATTATTTATCCTTAGTATATGTGAAGCACACATATTTTCCATCATGTTGTATTTTTTTAATGTTAGTCACTACTCATATATCACAGATCAATTTTATGATCTACTAATGGAGTAGGAATCTGCCAAAAAGCAAGAAAAATGTTTACACAAGGCACTTAAATCATTATAGCAAGTATTAGTGATTATATTTTATACTTCATATTCATATACTTCAAATTGTTCCATCATACTTGTGTTGGTAATTTGACTTTTATTATTGTCTAAACATTATATTAAATTGAAAATATTTCCGGCGACTTTCAGTCTCATATTTTTCTTAAGACCATAAATTTTTGGCTTTTACTAGGGGAAAGGAAAGAGTAAAATGGGCCCTAACCGGTTTGGCTCAGTGAATAGAGCATCAATCTGAGGATCGAAGGGTCCTGGGTTCAGTTCTGGTCAAGGGCACGTGCCTGTGCTGCAGGCTTGATCCCCAGTAGGGGGCGGGCAGGGGGCGGCCAATCAATGATTCCCTCTCATCATTGATGTTTCTGTCTCTCCCTTTCTCTTCCTCTCAGAAATCAATAAAAAACATATATTTAAAAAAAATGAGTGGTCTATAGGTGATACTTTCATACCTTACGATGAGAAGTTGTGGGTGGGAGCTGAAGAAACAGGCTGAAATGGCAGAGCTGTAATGTGTTAGTCAGAGGACCATGGCGTGTTCATTTGCCTTTATGTTTTAAACCAAAAGGTCAGTGCATTTGTGAAACAATGATTCCTACCTCCCATATGTAATA